>JARJRE010000050.1:0-19403 GCA_030783385.1 Akanthomyces dipterigenus | reverse complement strand
TGGCGGCATATGCCATTCTTCTTGCGATCACTCGTTCTAGGCCTTTGCTGAGGCAGGAGAGAAGCGAGTCTACTGTTGGTTGTTGTCCGAAAAAAGGCGTACAGGGTAGGCAACTCTATCCTAGATGCGATATCGGCCCATTCTCGGCTTTTCTAGCGCCTAGCAGCTTCAAAAGGGACCTGATGCTAGTGAACTCTCGCCCGACTTGAAGAAAGCGCTGAAGCATACTAGGGACGATATTAACTAAAGCATTTCATCGAGACGTATAATTATATCGTGAGCTTGGTAGGACAGCAGATGCTGACAACGGGGCGTTTTTTGCGCACGTGCGTCTGCGCTGGCGTTGTAAAAGAAGTGGCGAGTTATATAACGCCGCTTAGATTCTGCTGAATTTCGAGTCACGCATTCCCGCTTAAGATTGAGAGAAATTGAAGAAAAAGATGGAGAAGAAGGAAGGAAGAGGAAAGTCGAGATTTTGGAGTCTGAAAATGTGAGTCTAACCAAATTTGGGCGCGGTTCTGTGCGATGACATTGAGCATTGCCACGCAAAAATGCAGATCTAGTCTCAACCCTCACGACAATCTCAATTTCGTCGCGCTCTTCATATTTCTTGGTCATTGTTTCCCATTGAGGCCCAATCAACGATTTTTTTCATTGTATTTTAGAATCTCAGTGCTCTGCCAAAGATATTCGAGGCCTCCAAGACTACAGCAGCCACACGCACTTGTCACCCAAATGGCAACCCAGGCGAGTACAAGCTGGAGGGACACGCTAAGTGCCTCCCCACCAAAATAGGGTGAGCATGTACAATGCATGATCGAATCCAAAGTAGCCTCCACTGCCTCGCTGCGGGGACCGCCCCACTCTGTGTGGATAGGCTAATAATTCTTTTGGTTGGAGCTTGTGTTTTCTACCGAAAGAGTGCTCTCCCGCCCTCCAACAGGTTGAAAGATCCTGCAGTCTTTCTCCTTGTTGTTTTCTTACTTCTGGATTTACTTTCTTACGGTACTCGCTATTAATACAGCATCAAGCTTGTTTGGCAGAATCTCCCTGTTCGATTATGGTACCATCCTGTACACTGATTCTTCTTGGCTAATTTCGTTGGTCGATTCTCTATTTTGTCACGGGCCACTTCTCAATTCTCACACTGATAGTGTCTCCTGTCATGTCTGTTGCTAATGGCTGGAAAGTCCCGGACATGTCCCGCCAAGCTCCGAACCTAATTGACTGGCTTTTTGCCATCTCGGCATTTGTGTGCAATTTTACGACCATAGGTACATTTGAGCTTTGCGTCCCATGCGTCTCGGATCGCTGACACATAATCCCTCTAGGACTTGTCCTTTCTTTGAGCGTCTTCCAAGACTGGTATCATCATTCGTTATTTTCCTCGCAGGGTCTCGTCACTATTGCCCTAGTCGGAGGCTTGCAGGTACGGCCCAGCAAGGGTATTCGGGTTTAGCTCCGCGGTCTGACGTGTCATTCAGTTTTCCGTCTTCTATTACGTTGCTGGCGTAACTCTTCCAGAGTCATGGAGCAAGGATTGTCTGATGATAGGCGGCGCGATTTGCTGTGTGACAGCTTGGCTTTGGTGTAGTTTTGCTCAGCACCTGGCCGAGATTCTTGTTGCCCAGGGACTTTTGTTTGCCATTGGAGCAGCAGTCTTGTATGGTACCATTCTTTTTGATACAAAGCCAGAAAGACACATGCAGAAAAAGCTCTTTCTTCACGCTGAATCAGCTACTGACCTTAAATAGGCACGCTACCATGTCCAACTTTGTTGCGCAGCGGCGGAGTTTTAAGAGCCACGTCTTGTCGCTTTTCATTCCTTCTGGCGCTCTCTTTGGTGCTTTGTTTTGGTCGACACTAATCAAAAAGTTCATCCAAACTATTCCGACATCCGCAGTGTACCATAGGATTGCTTTCATCTCCGCTGTTATGCTGACGTGCCCGGTGGCGGCCATACGGTACCTGTGCAGAGACACGCGAATAGTAGTGCAGTTGTCCGAGCGGCCTTTATCCGCGCCCTTCAGTATGCAGGTATTACATATTACTTCTGTCTTTTCTATTCACCTGGGAACTCCCATGCACTTGACTTATATCGCCTTCTGGGGAACCAAGTCGGACTTGGGAGGAATCTGCAGCTTTCTGCCTACACTTTTCTTCACTTCTGCTATCATGGGTTATTTTTCCCCATTGTACTGGCACCAACATAAATCAAGGTATGACCTCGGTTGTCTTTTACTCCGTGGTCATGACATTCAATGTCCTCCTCGGGCTCTGATACATTTGGCAGTTCAAAACTTCTCTTCGTAGAGACGGGCGCAGCTGGTGTCCTCACCGTGGCTTTTCCGAACATGGTCACCTCCGTCTCCATGGCTATTGCTACCACATGCTTCGGTTTTCTTCTCGGACACATTCTTGTCGCCATCTTTGACACTCATCAATCGCATACGTGAGTTGTGCCGGTTGAAGTTATTGGACACCAAGACACTGACAGTATGACAAAGTCACCATTCTATCCTGGACCGTGCCGTCGCGTGCCTAGGGTAGGTCATTGAAACGAAATGTTGCTTTTGCACGTCTAATTCGATTCTACGTAGCCTGCTTGCCAGCGGTCCATTGTGCGCTTTCATTACACAAGTCGTCAACGGCAGCCGATTCGGAATGTGCTACTTTGCTGGCGATTGCCTAATTCTGGGTTGTTGGCTCGTCCCTGTGTACAAGGCTCTGCATGAGGAACAATTCGAAATTCAGGAAATCAGACACTTGTAGATGGCCTGGACATCTTATATATAGGCCCGAATACTCTCAATAGATTAAACAGCTTCGCCTCGTGCACAGCCCGAGAGGAGGCGTCTCGCGACATCATACGGCCAAAGAAAATGAAACGTTCGAAGTCAGACAGAGCTACTCAAAAGACCGGCTATAAAATAATCAGCGCCGCCCAATGATGCGCTGAAACTTGGTGGACCTCGAAGGCACGTGTCACGAGATTGCAAACAGTTCCCCCACTTCAGATCGACAACACTGTTGTGGCCGAGCCAGCCTGAGCGCAACCTATCTACGAAGCGGCGAAGAGTCAGTCGACCAACACGCGGCAACGCTTTCTCGAGGCCTACAGTGACAACCTATATTTGGAGACGTATCGTTATTTCAAGTATGATGATAATCGGCGCAGCGCCCCACGCAGCGCTCTACTCCACGGATGGAACCGACGCGCGCCTCGTCAAACCGGAACGGAGCAGTGCAGGCGAGCAATGTGCGGAGAGCGACGGAACAAACCGATGTAATTGTGTACCTTTATGCCGGTGGTCACGAAGTACCTGTGATGCTACTTCCGGAGTGCCTTACTGGTGGGCATATAATATTGCAAAACTTCTACTATGGCTTCGGTTATCTTGCGAACTTTTACCTAGTATGCATTCCGGCTTCTGCCATTTGCTTTGCTGCTTGACGATCCAAACAACGAGCATCCATGATCACCTACAACTATGGCAGACGGGTTCCACACAGCCTAAAATTAGCCAAGAAGCCAGAATCTCGCCCCGTGATAGGTTGTGAAAACTGCCAAGTTGTACTAAACTCGTTTGGCAAATCCTGTTTCGCCCGCTGTGTTGGCTTCTTTTCTTTATTTCAAGTGTGTCGGGGCCTTTCCCTGAATTCGATCGCTGGCCTCGCTGGCGCGGCCAGCGCGGCTGGCTAGTAGGATATGGGTAGCGCTTGGCACCGGCTCTGAAGTCACCGTGCACAGTTCCCCTAGCGTCGATATATTTATACCGCCGCCCAGAGCGACATGCCGTCACCGCCGTTTTGTTGCAGTGGTACAGAGAGACATGGCGGAGTCTACCTTGGCGGTCATCTTGAGCTTCGACGTTGAGGACTGTTCAATCCCTTTTTGGAAGCCGACCATGCTATAATTACCTGCTCATCATCGTCAAACAGAAGGTACTTTGGACTAATCTGCCCGTTGAGGACGAGGAAAGCCCGTGCCGGAGTGTCTCCATGTTCAAGTTAGTGCCGATGCTTGACAAGTCGCAGTAGAGTTCCTCTATAGAGAAACGATGTTTAACGTTATATTCGCAAGCTTTGGCTAGCTTTCCGACTGTGGACATGACATTCACCAAGAGTGCGAAAACAGAGCAAAGCTGATCAGAGGAACTCTCGACAACTTCACCATTGAGACAGGCCGACCACATGTAAAAACTCTGTCCAAGGGAGACTCGTGCTCCAAGGTGATCTAAATGGTCCTGCGTGGAAATTGCCTTTGGCTGCTCTAATTATTTGGCATGCCTATGCTGGAATCTCCCCAGCGTTATGAAGTTGCAAGCCCCTCGGTCGATGGAAACAATTTTTTTGTCCATTGATATCAACAAACATTGCCAGTAAAGAGGCGACAGGCAGGCTTGTGACTTTAAACGGACCCAAGGCGTCCGCAGTCAATTTTGCGTAGGTATATTGGCCTCAGCCACCCAACAGGTGAGAACATGGCCATGGTAAACCGACTGGTGGTGCAGAATATGAAGGAACTTCAAATCTCCCATTATATACACCCAAGACAACGCCTGTAATACGTTACTATAGTTGAATTATTTTATCAAGTTATACTTACCCATGTCGACAGGTCCCGCCAACACAACAGAGGGAATACTATTATCGATGTGGTATGCCGCGAGAAGGCAATAATCTTTCAAGATAAAAATTCCTGCGCAAAATGAGGAATAATTCCCGGTATCCGTTACCGACCGCGGAGTATACAAATTGATGCTACCGTTATAGGTTGAGAAATAAGCATCTAAATCTCCAAAGATTCATTCTCTACCACATACGCAGGAAGAGAACACGAATCACACACGGTATGAACCAAGCCGTTCGCTCTCGGTCTTGAGGTCTTGCTTGAGATAGAAGCTGGTAATGTACCATATGTAGCGTTACGAGGAAACTTGTCGTCTGACATTATCGTTTCTGAGTTCAAAGTTACAAAGTTACACGCAAACTGTACATCACAAGGGAGATCATGGTCGTTTTATACCGCAAAACCCGAAATGGGTGGCGCGGATGAGGCCCGACACAACAAATTCAGTGGGGAGCGGCCAAAAATAGTTTGTACCTACTGCACCCGTAACTGGTGGCGAAGACGCTCGGATTTAGGGGTAATCTCGCAGGCTTTCCTAGACTTCTGAGTCGAGAGTCTGAACGTCCACATAATTTAAGCTCCAAATACTTTCCGGTTCAATTTTTAGTCTGATGTTTCTAGTTCTCAAGTCAAATCATGGAATATTCATGGGGTTTGGGGTAGGAGGTGGTGAATCAGCTATGGAGAAGCTAGCGCAGTGGCCATGGTGTCCACATTGTCGCTGGCTAGGTCGGTCGTACTGCGGCCGCTCGATGGTGGGCATCGCCAGAAAAGGAGTGGTAGTGATGGTACTTCAAAGGTACCCAGAAGCTCAACAGCCGAAAATAGCGTACGGCCCTCCCCGCCGGATTTTTCTGATAACATACCTGCTTGCTAAGATTCTAGAGATTTTCCCCTGCCATTTCAGCATCCTAAGACAAGGGTCGGGAACCACGCTGTTTGCTTGCGAAACATGGTTTGAGCCAGCTTCCTATCGCGCACGTGATGAGTGAAGGCTATCTAAGTAACGCCCCAACCACTATTCTTAATCATAGAACATCATAACCTTGCGATTTGCTCCAATGGAGTCATTTGTCTTGCGACAGACAGAAGAATCAATTGGGGAATGGCCATTTTTTCGAATACGTGTTGGTCGTGAATTTTTCAGTCTGAGTTTTGATACAGGAAGCGGACTAACGTATGTAGTGCATCTTACGTTTGAGGCTGGGCTAACAATACATCAGATGGCTTTATTCCGACCGTGTGCAAGATTCCGTTCGTGGGCGTCGCAAATCATACACTCCCAACCCTACAGCTCCATACTGCGGCCAGAGCTTTAATATTGTTTATGGAGATGGCATGACAATATTTATTGACCAATCGCATCAAGATGTGCTAGGATTCGGGGCAACATCAACGCAATCGGGCCATATCACTTCAGCGCTGGATCAGTGGCAGGCATGTGTGGGATAGCGGAAAGCGATCACATGGATGGAATACTAGGATTAAAACCGGGTTTTATTGCGAACTGTAAGAGGGCGTCCCCCGGTGAGTTTTGGTGTCTGTACTTTGCTGATAAAGGCCGAACATAGCCAAAATCCCTTCTTTCTGGCAGATTTTAGCGCCCAGTCTTCCTGAACCATGTTTCTCGGCTAGTTTCCAGTTTAATGGCGAGAGCCGGTTGGCATTCGGGAACATGTTCCCTGGGCGCGGGGAGGCTCACTTCTGGAATGGAGACGACAGAGAGCTATGGAAACTGCCCATCACTTCGTTCAAGGTTGGCAGAAAGAAGCCGAGTGAACTCAGTGCAAAGTTCGACGCTCTAGTTGACACAGGTTGCGCTTCTCTCCGCCTCCCACCCGACATCGTGGACAGCTACTACTCATTGATTCCTGAGCATGCGAACATGAATGGTCTGTTTACCGTGCCGGCAGACCAAGTGCTGCCTGATCTCTACCTTCACATCGGGACGGAAAAGTACGAAGTTAAGATTCCGGGCACTTTGCTTAAACCTCAAGGTGTCAATCAGAATGGAGACGGTACGTTCCGTCTTCAAGGCTACAATGCAGATTAAGAAGACGTGCTAATGCCCTGGGCTTCAGACATTTTGGTCAGACTTGAAGCGTGCACTCCGCCTCACGGCCCTGTTCTAGGACATCCATTTCTATTTGCTACTCATGTCATTTTTAGAGGTGTTGATACTTTGTCAGTCGGCGTCATGCGGAAGGATGCCTAATTTCGTGATAACGGCAGTAGCTACGTCGTCTTTGCAGAATTCTGACCTGTCAGATCATACGTGGAAATCTCGCCATCAAGGTAGTAAAGCTGTTGTCCACTATTTGGTGTTAACATCTTTCCCTCGTGATAACCCTTGTCCAGTGTGGTGAAACCTCGCCGACACGCGGATTGCTGCACAAGAAAGCACACACTAGCCAGTTTAACCAATCGAATGTCGCCCCGACTCGATAGCACTGACAGTGTCTAATTAAGAATGTTGAAAGTGCTCTGAAACAGCTAAATCAGGCTCCATATGTCCAAGGCAGATCGCAGTCTATGCCTTTCAGGCGCTGTGCCTAGCAATAGCATGGGCAGAAATAACTAGAAGATCATGGAGCGGCAACTAGCCGTTTAGTTCTGTTAAAAGCAGTCAAAATGGTACAGTACTTCGCAGGTGAAAGCTATTTTAGCCGCTCGCCACTAAATCTGTTGTATAGTTGCTCGTCCACAACACCCATTTTGGATTATACGATCACGGTTTCCAATGCATAGTCTCCTTCGATGTAGGCAGATACTTCCCCGCGCCGGCCTTTGGGTCTATAAGCTGAAAGAGGCCACTGCTATGATACAGATTTAGATTGTAGATTATGCCCTGTACAATAACGAGCCAAAAGTACCGTCTCAGTTATCTATCATTTGTAAAAAGGGAGATTTTGGCCATTCAGACGTCAAATTGATATCTCGAATTCCCAAAGACCGGGTTGGTTATCGCAGCGCCAACCTCCTAGCGGGCTACCCAGGCGCCGCTAGGTGGGACTACAGTGTCAAAGGGGCAACTTTCGGCTCTGGCCTTCGCTTAGGGTCCAGCATTAGCTGTGCATCCGCTTTGGCCCTGGTACAGCGGGTGTCAGACGGAAAGCCATCATGGCCTTTCCACCATGGCTCTTCCTCGCCAAGCCATCGCCGCCACCAGGAAGTGAGTTTCCACCCATGCCTGGCTGACGCGTTTCCCACACCTCTTGTCGCCAGAAAATCAAGCAGGCACAAGAGGAATTTAGTATCGCATTAATAACTGTTCGCAGCGCTACGTGCGTCGGCTATCCACCAGCTGCAGCACGCGAAGGCAAGGGTGATTTTAGAGGTTTCGACGGATGGAGAATGACTTTATGTAGATCTAGGCCATTGACTGTAAACAATTTTTTCAATCAAGTGTCTAAGATTGCAGACCTTGGTTGGCTAGTGATACGCAGAACACTGTTCGTGGCAGTTCCTCTACTCCAACCCATATTTTCGAGCGGGAGGTTGACTTTCCGCTCTATTCTTTGAAATGGACTCATGTTCGCGAAAGGTCTGAAGAGAAGTCCGCGATGTGCCTTAATAGTGGAGCCAACGGAGTGCTACACGGAATGGCAGAGTACCAAGGCACGATATAAGGCCGTTGAGCCGGCTGAGGCCTCGGCAAAATCTCCGAGCTTAGGCGTACCACCGGACCGGAGAAACGGGCGAGTACTCACCGTAGAAGCATATTTCGAGGCTGCGCAGATCTTTGAGACGCTGCGACTATATGGCAGTAGCATAAGTCATAAGAATCAGAAGGGCATGACTGTGGAAGCGGCGAGTATTATCGCACAGCAAACATGGGAAACTAATTTCCCATCTAAATAGCTCCATGTTTGTAAGTAGAAGACTAAAGATCACCTTCAACCTCGTGCACCATCCACGAAGCTGCGTTCTTGTGGCTATAAACACAGTCTCGATCGGACAACTAAGCTGGACAGGTGTGTTTTTCCCCCCATGCTGAGATCTCTGACCTGCAGGTATGGATGACGAATGGCGCAGATACGTGGGACATTACGCCACGCCGAGTTTATGCTCATTCTGCCATTTTCTATCAATTGCGCAGGTGGGTCGTTCGTGGTGGGTTTCCCGTGACAAAATGGGGGGATAGATGCTTTGGCATGCTTGCTATGCCAAAGCTTCTGTTCTCTTTGCTCGTTGGAAAGAAGGCTATTGCTTGTCCGGACTCAAATTCCGTACTGTGGAGTTCATTGAGCAGGTTCAAAATCGCAACATTATTAATAGAATCACTATATTTTTCCGCTCAAAATTACATTCAAGTCTACGCTTTCTCTTTAAATTTGTGGTATACGCTGTAGAAGTTAAAAATGGATTTAGTGGTGGACTTCTAGGCCAGGCAAAAAAAAAGGTAACACAGTGCTTATTCATAGGAGTTGACTACTTGTCCCCATACCCACCTAACTGCCACCCGCCCTAACGCCGTTATGTTGTAGTGGCAAGCTGATCCTCGCCTATGTTGATCGCATGACTGACTCAGCTTCTCAGAAATACCAAACAACAAATTACTGCTTCCCAACCGCTAGCTTGCTGTCAATTTTCCACAGCCAGGAGTCGAATTGGAGTGGCTATTACTCTGCGCCAAGGCAGTTCCTAGTCTGTACCTATGTCTGTCGAAGAGAGAGTTGCGTCTCCCGCTTTTGGCTCTCTACTTTGATCTGCCTGTTTTAGCCCTCGGCATCGCTCTCGGTGGGTCCCATATCACCAAAACACTCCTGCCTGTGCGCTGCGAGAGTGCGAGAGTGCGAGAGTGCGAGAGTGCGAGAGTGTGCCATAAGTAGCATGAGTCTAGACAGTCGCCGACGGCGCCACCTCCAACATCTTCGTCAAAGTTTGCCACTACTTCAAAATGACGAATCTGAAGCAGTCCTTGTTACAACGAGCTCCCGTTGAGCGCGGCTCTTCCAAAACTACCCGCCGTTTATGCTTCGCGGACGAAGCATCGGGCAACGTGTTTCATGAGGAGCTGGAGAAGCCAATCGACTATACTGCTGGAGGTTTTCACCCTGTACACATCGGAGACCAGCTGGACAGCGGAAGGTACCTTGTCATTCATAAACTCGGTCATGGCGGGTATGGAATCGTTTGGCTCTGCGTCGATCAGGTTGCTCATCCGCCAACTCACGTTGCAATTAAAATCATGCGAGAGAAAAATCCCGAACCGCACGATGGTGATGAGCTTGTCAACATTGCGTTGAACAGGGCTGACGAGGCGTTCTACGATGCTAGTCGGTATTTTTGCCTGGCACAAAGGGAATTCACTGCTCAAAGCAGTAATGGATTCCACAAATGCCTCGTCTATCCAGTTTTGGGCCCAGCTGTCTGTATGGCACGTAATATTTTCAGAGACAAACCGGAGATTATTCGGAGCATCGCTAAAGAAGTGGCGGAAGCGTTGACTGCGTTGCATGGGCTCGGCATTCTGCATGGAGGTCAGTTCGACGAGCGTAATGCGGAATACGTGGAAGAACTAATTTTTGCCAGACTTTCGACCTTCAAATATTTTACTACGCTTGAGATCTCTCGATGATACGTCTGTGGAAGATATCCTGAGGTTGTTGGGCGAACCCGACCTGGAGCGGTTGTGCGTTTTGGGGCAGCCTGAGAGGACACCCTCGCCTAAATATTTAGTGTATCCTGCGAGCTTCGCAAGCTTCGCAGAACACACTTCCTCGATGATCCTACCCTCGATGATCCTACCCTCGATACAAATAATCGATTTCGGGCAATCGCACAAAGGAGCAAGCTCCTCCAAACGCTGGGGAATTCCGGCAAATTACGCATCCCCTGAGCAAGTTTTGGGGCGGACAGTCAATGAGGCTTCGGACTGTTGGTCACTGGGTTGCGTTATTTACGAAATCCGCCTTGGAACTCCATTGTTCTACATACGGCACATAGGCAAAGTGCCTTTCGAGTCATACTTGTTGGAAGTATCTCACGTATTGGGAGATCTTCCAGAGGAGTTGGCAGCGCAGTGCAGAATGAAACGCCCGGTGCCAGTACCATCTCTACAGTCTACACGTCTGCGCGCTATCCAGTGTCATCTAATGGAAGAGGACAAATCTATGTCACAAGCTGAAAGAGAGGCTCTGGCTGACCTGCTGGAGAAACTACTTAAATACAAGCCAGAAGAGAGGATGAGTGCGAGTGACGTGCTCAGTCATCCGTGGTTCAAAAGAACGTATGTCGCAGAATAGTTAGTATCAGATCGGGATGGTGTATTAGGAACGTAAAGGGCGCGTTGGCAACTGCCACCCCTCGGTCACGCCAAGAACATGTAGGCGGCCTGCAAATCATGACCGACCTGATTCTATCCCGTGGTCGAATCTCACACAATTGTTTAATACTTTTTGTTGGCCTCGCGTGAACTGTTAAATTTATGTGTAGCTTGTGGGGGACAAATTAAGTCGATGGAGTTTTGCATGAGAAGGAGCCTTGTCAGCTGTACTCCTCCAGACTTCGGTTATATAGGGACAAAGTAGACAAGTAGCATAGGCAGTATGTAGCTTCATCACTAGATTGAAATCGTAGGGCAGCTCAAGTAGAAAGCTAGAGATTGTGCAGTGAACGCGTCCAATACGATATTTGCCATCAGCGAGCAGGATGAGTGAGCTTCAAGGCGAGCTACCATTACTATTACGGGAGCAGCAGATCGTGGCGCACGGAGAGGAGATTGCACCAAGGATTTGGCGGAATTGCGCTCCAGGTCTAGCTAGGCCAAAGGCATAAAGAGAAGCGACGAACACATTTAGATCGGAAACGGCCAGAATAATGAATCAAGTCATAAAGCAAAGAACTAATAACCATCAAATCTTGGTTGAACTATGTCCTTAGCAGCCAATCTGCGGCCAGCTGCTACGCTTAACTCACTTCTGCGGAATAGTCTTGGCAATGAAACGTACACCGTACGTCTTGCAGTCCCAGAAGAAGTGCTTCGCGATGTCGTCGTATTGAAAAGATTCATATCTGGCCACGACTTTGCCATCTTTCGCCGGCTCGTATGAAAATGTTAATTTTCCGGAAGAGGTTATTTTCGGGGTCACTTCGACTAGTGCCGTGGAAGAAGACTCAACAGTCTCCTCGGTCGTCTTTGAGCGCTTCCCTCTGCGTGTCTTCTTCTTTTCCTTCCCCTTACCTTTTGACTCTTTGCCATCCTCGCTGGTGCTGCGCGTCTGGACGTCAAGCAAAGCAGAGGGCATACTATTGTGCATGCCAGATGAATCACCACCTTCGACAGCGTGATAATTGCCATCGTCCGCGATACCCGGCCAACAGGTTCCCCAGTACGTTGCAGGGATAGTAGAATTGTCGAAGACAGTCTCATTATTTTGATTTCGCAGATGAATGGGATAACTGTCGCCATCAGTTGTTGTCGCATCGTTCGGATGGAGGAGGCTGCTTGGAAGACTCGTATCTTCGTCCACGTTCACATATATGTGACCATTGTACTCGAATGGCCCCTTCACGTCTTGATCAGACATTGGTGCGTCATGGCTCGCAAAAACAGTAATATGAGAATCGTCCTCTACTCCGCCTGTTGTGTCATGGGCGTAGCTCCTAGCAAACAATTAGCGGCGTTTAATTTATCGCTGTTTATCGCGGGAGAAAGCACCTTATGTACCAAACTGGAATCCCAGTGAAGTAGAAAGCTTGTTGAACAACCCACTCAGAACTCTGGATTGCATTCTCATCACGGCCCGGTCTGATGAGCCATATGATCTTTCAACTCAATTAGAGACACATGCGGCAGGTACTGGGACCGATTGTTTCATTCTTACCGTTGGCCAGTCGGCATCTCCCGGCTTGTAAGCATGAATGTTATATGTCTTCGAACCCTTCGATTTAGGCATAGTTAGAATTTGTCACTTCAGTACAAGATTGTGAAACTGAAGTATTAGGAAAATGATAACTAGTTCTATTTGGGCAAGCGAGGAGCTATTGTCTTTTTATAAACGACATAAGTGCACGCATTGTCTCTCACTCTCGCACTTTCCGAAAGAGTGAGAGAGCGAGAGAGTGAGAGAGTGAGAGAGTGAGAGAGTGAGAGAGTGAGAGAGTGAGAGAGTGAGAGAGTAAGCTAACAACTGGTAAACGTTCGAGGATCGAGCTCACAATTCAAGTGACGTGTGTTCACGCGCAGTTAATCTGTATCGTCAATAGAAACAGTACATGAAACCCGTTGTATTTTACTTTAACAAAGGAAAAAATCTATCTGTAGGCTCGTGCCTTTTCTTTTAGAGCTTACGTGCGAGTCATGGGTGCGCTGCCAGTTTCTCCGTCCTCGCTGAGTCATCATGCACTCGTCTCGCTAGGGTAATTATCACGACAATCAGTCCCAAATCGCCACAAGTCAAGCGCACCACAAACAACGCGACTTTGTACAGCTATGAGAAACCCGGACATTTTACGTATAGGCTTCTCTTTAAATGAAGCACAGAATAATAACAACGAAGAGCGGGATGCTGCACTAAAAGCAGAATGTGCCAAGATAGTAAGCCTACAGAGCGCAAGCATGTTGTCAAACTCTCAATCTAACATATCAAGCTTACAATTCAGGACGCTGGAGATGTATGTCTCCGCTGGAAAGAAATGTTTGCTATGTCTCGGTCGACTAAGAATCCAAGTCTTAAAGCGATCATCATCAAACAATCCGTCGCAGTTTTAATTCTCGCCAACGGTGTGCCACCCCCAATTATTGACGTGGTTCCTAGTGGGAGCGACCAGTACACAGTATACAAGATGCAAAGCGACTGGTCATATCAGCCTACAACAAGGACGGACGTTGGCGAGGTACAGATCAAAGACTCCAAGTCAATTGAATAGCTTGAAATCATCTTCAAGTGTGATAATAATTCTAGACTATATCGTCATTCCCAAATATAATTTAACGCGGCTTCGCAGGCTTTGTTTTTCATTTCTCGCATCACCTCTTGATCTGCCAGATTTCCAGATTGAGCATGATGTTGCTCCATCTGTTGAAACCCCGCCTCTATCGCTAAATTCACATTGCTTAGAATCGCCTGCTTGGCAGCAGACTGAAGTGCTTGGACGTGGCTCACGAGGCTGCCAGCGACAGGGATCTGTAGCCAATACTGGCCGTCTTTCCATTCCAGCTTGCCATTTCCTAAAAGGGGTGCGATTTGCGCTACAATGTCTGCTGAAATCTTCACGGATGGGCCGATATAACCCGCAAGTATGCCGTCCATATCATCATAGCAATGAATTACCTCTTCTGTCGAAATGGGCCCATCGCCAGAGCCGACGCCGGCCGAGGTCGAGGTTATCGGTTGGATTTCCGCTTGCGGTGTCGCTTTAGCATGTTGTCTGTTTCTTTGAAATTCCAGCATATTGCGAATGATATCCTCTGCAGAGTAATCATCAGCCATAAGCTTCGTTAAAAAGAGAGAGTAAGAAATACCGGATCTTGTCGATTTCACCGACTCAGCAAACCCAATGATTGAGTTCTGCTTCCAGACATCTGTGATGATTCTCGACTCACAGAGTTTCATTTTTCTCATCGAAAGGAGACTCGCGATTGCATATATTCCGTCAGCTGCGTCTGTCCGGTCTTTTTCCAAGCTTTGCCACAGCTGAAAATAGCGAGCTTGAACTGCAAGATGTGTAAACTGGGTCGAATTTTTAACACCAATTTTGGGTCGCGTCTGAAAGTGTTTTAAATTCTCTTGCAGAGTAGTTTTGTAACGATCAGGAAGGCGCGTTCCATCCCAATCCGCCTTGAGTTTTGCGAGATCTGCCCCGAGTTTTGTGACATTGTTACTCATGTTGTCGTTACGGGAGTGCAAAAGAGTGCGAGAGTGCGAGAGTGCGAGAGTGCGAGAGTGCGAAAGTGCGAAAGTGCGAAAGTGTGAGACAGTTTACAAGTCACGTGCTTCTACTCCTGCTCTGAGATAACCCCCTCGAAAAGGATGCAGCGAGGAACGGGGCGGGAAATCTTAACTCCGCGCTAACGTGAGTAGCATTTGGACTGAACAGTAAGCTGAGCCATCAACTCAAAGCTCCGCTCCCCGCATTTAACCCCGCTCCTCCACCTTTGTCGTCCACAAGGGAGCAGCGATGGAACTAGACCACAAACTTTACACTCTCGCGTGGATCGCGCCGCTGGAGATCGAGGCCCGCGCGGCCGTTCGCATGCTCGATAGCGAGCATGATGGACGCTTCTCTATGCAGCGCGGCGACGACTACGTTTAGCTCGTGATTGGTTTTATATACTCACAATGAAAAAGAGTCACCCACTGCAGTTGAGGTCTCTTAAGTGGCTAGTTAGGGGGCGAAAACCCTCCAGATTCAACAGCAAGGGCTCGCAATTTTCCTACGGTATCGGTCGTACACCTAGAGTAAATGCAGCCGATACCATACGTACCGTAAAAAGGAGCGGGACTAGTCGGATGTGCGGAGGGCCTCAGGCGCTGGAAAAACCTTTGGTCGCGGGGGCGGAGCTCTTCCCGAGCCAAATTTACAGCGGGAGTTTCGAAACTTACAGCGAATGGTGACTCAGCCGGGGCGCGAGTGTACGGGGGCGGGAATGCAGCTAGGGTACCCACGCACGCCTGCCTTGCTCTGTGTTGCTCGCTGCGTTCAGTCACATCCATCTTTCCCGCGACACACTCATCATTTGACCTAAAACAAGACATGGAATTCTCAAATTTCAGCCGACTACCAGCGGAGTTGAGGCAGAAGATATGGCAAATGACGGTTCAGGATGGTACTCTTTCTTTTACTGTGCGAACGAGGCGGAGTAAGCGCGGTGAAAACCGTTGCAAATTCAAGGTGCAAAGGGTCACCGATCCATACCACGCTCGTCGAGCCTGCCGAGAAGCATACAGCGCGATTAGAACAGTCCGCAAAGATTGCACCTTTGAAGGAACCTGTGGTGAAATGCAAGAACAGGGTCAGCGCTGGAAGATCATACAGGCGCCTGAGATCAGACTAGATCCAAGGCGCGACACGATCTATCTTGTTGATCCTACGCACCTAGTAACATTTTCTGTGCTTGCCTTTGCTTACCCAGGCCTATGCAAAACTACTACCGCAATCTCTTTTGCAACGTTTGACAGCAGAGACGTCTTCAAACTCGCCTCATGCTACGAATCTTTTCCGTTCGCGAGAAAGGTTACGCTTGTCGTCGTTGTCTTCAATCCGGAAGACGTGACTGAGGCCACAAGATCGGCAACAGTGCAACTGAAATCACACCTTACAACCCGTTTCCGCTTCTGCACCGACTTCATGCAAGCAAGCTACGCGACGGATTTTGCGCAACATCGGGAAACCGCCTTGCATGTCGGCGGTTGTTGTACGAATGATATCATGGCTTTGAGAGTAGACAAAGCCGAATTTTGCGGCTCTTACCATTTTCTACAGCGGCGCTCGCAAGACTGGATCTACGCCAATATTCCTGAGCATATCATCGCTGTACTCTCCTGGGCACTTGCCTCTCCATGAACGACTGAACGAATGTGGCATTGTCCCTGAGGCAGGGCACCCGTGGTAAGCAGTGGCTCGATATGGCGTGACGCTTGTGTCGACGTGGAGGCCAGCTACAGCCAGTAATCAGAAAGGTATCAACGTATGGGCCATTGAGTACGGAATTCAGTATGCTCCCGGAAAACATCCACAGGAGGGCAAGCAAGGCTAAAAGATCTTCTAGTGAAGCCCCGACGGAAAAGACACATTAAGCGCAGCGCCGTACCCCCTCCGACCGACGTCGATATTCCCTTCCCTTCAATACAATGCACGAAAGGACACCGGCAGTGGGGTGAAGTGTACATTATTTCTACCATTATCGCCGTGCATGGTGCTGGAGGCGCATGAGTTGCAGAGGCCACAATCTTTGTCGTCACCGAGCTTACAAAACATTTTGGGCCAATCACACTTCCAAGAAAGATCATAGCTCTAGAAGTTCAAAGATCTTCTGCACAGCTTGATTATCCCCATCGACTGTTCCAGTCAACTCCTCATCAACCCATCCGTCGGTCCAGCCGCCGCCGAAATCAACAAGCCAAGCCTCATCTGTCTCTGGATGAATGAGAACATTGTCCGCCTTCCCATCACCCCATGTAACTCCAATGCCATGTATCCAGCGGACGGTTTGCTGTACCTGTTCAGCCCACCTTTTCCGGCGCGGCTTCGGGATCGCGCAACTATCTACCATCGCTAGCGTAGCAAGCTCTTGGCTTTCAGGCGCCGGAATGAGCTCCTCTAAAACCCCAATTACCTTCCCACTATGCGGCATCTCAATGAAACCTAGTAGTTTGGGAATATGGACAGGTGACGATGACGCCGCAGCATGAGCAGTGACTTTGGCAAGGCAGTCCAGTTCCCTCTGCATAGAACCACCGTCGAAATCGCGACCGACCTTGGCACACATGTGTGCTCCGTTGATGGAGACATGTGAGATGTAGCCATTTCCTAGCAGATTTTCGACAACTGTTATGGCCGTCGTCAGATATCTCGTCATATGGGAATCTTTGATATCGAGTTCAAACGAAGGCAGCGGGGTTTCGGGCTCTGGCGACTGCCAACGTGAGGCAATAAGTGCCTTCTCGAAGCCGGGCTGTGGTGAGGTATACGTCTTCAGTCGATATGTGCCTTCAACGAGAAGCTCAAGTGCACCGCATATAGTAACCAGTCTGAAGGAATATTGTAGCGGGAAGAGGGCTGTATGGAAGCTGTGAGCGGTGGCTTTCCGAGGTGGGGCGAGTGCATCGAATTGAGCCTCTCCTACTTTCACGATGGCGTCGAGTATTTCATCCTGTACTGCGTCCACGGCATCCTCATTATCGGCGGAGCAAGCATCGGTATACCGTCCGATCAGGATATTTTCCGCAGCGTTGGGTGCTGGATTTTGATCAAGATGTACAATCATCCTGGCGCTATTCCAGCGGATATGAAAAGTGGCCCCATCGCCGCAACCGTGGGCTGCGTGCTCGATGTAGTGAACAGCCGTCATAGCTCCAAGTCGAGCTTTGCTATGTAGAGGGGTGGTTGAAGGGATGAGATCAAGTTTTTGAGCAGCAGCTCAAACCGCATTTGGGAGGCGTGTTCTGGTAGCGTTTTCACGTGACCTCCACATGTCGCCCGGGCACTTGGCGGAGGTCGAGAATCTGGGTAGAGATACTTGTTTGATCCAAAATTAGTACTGTATTATAGTCGAGGAAAATCAATCTATCCATACGCCAAACCATGTCATCCTGCGACCATTTATGGCTTGACTGGAGGAGCCATGCCTCGTCAAAGGTCCAGGACTAGAAATAAGCGCCCACCATGCAGAGAGTGCTCCAGAACGACAGTGGAGAGGCTTCAGCCGCCCAAACTGAACCATGCTTGGTGGCCAACCAAGCGGTTCACATCGATCGAGGCTATAACCTTTCTTTCCCCCGTCAAGCTGCAGAGCCAAACAAAGGAAATCACGATTTGGACTGCCAGAGCGTACGGAATTGCTTGATGGCAATCAATGTACATGTAGTCCTGAGGATCCGGACACAGCCCATCGGAGAGAAGAGCACCTCCAAGAACCTCTTCACAGGTGAGAGAACCGCAAATGTGCCGAACAATCATACGCGACCACGTCTGTGGCCATTCCGGTAGAGACGTGCAATATTGTCGTTATGCAGTTCAAGACCCAATCACCCGGCGCAAGAAGAAGTGTACCAGAAATCGCCCGGCGACGACTCATGTGGGCACCGGCAGTCTGTGCCACAAACCAGGCTGCCACCTCAGTCGTCTGAACGCTTACTGGCGATGCTGCTCCTGTGGCCAGGGACCCAACACTCATCGAGTCTGTTACTGTACCGTGGAGCTAGAGGATGATGCTCGTTACGTTTGTCCCCATCGCGTATGCGAGACTTGTACCTTCTACCAGTGGTACATATACCGATGCACACAATTTTTGTTTTCAAGTTGCTAATAGCAGCCAGATGAGCGGTGGACACGACTTTGAGGGGCCCCGGGCATCGTCTTTCGGTGGGCATTGACCTAAAGGCACAATATCAGCGGGCGCAAATTTCATTGGAGAAGGGCCAACACGCATTCCTTCGGACAGGCGCAAAGGGCAGTCCGACTAGTTCGAGCTAAAATAACTGCGCCCAGTAAAATATAGCGCTCCAGACTTCCCACTAGAACCTGCATTCTTGTAAGTCAGTGTACGGCAGGGCAACAACGATGAAGCAACGTGTACGGGCAAGCGAAGAAAAGCGCCAACTATTTCTTTGACGGTGCCCACAATGCGATGAACAGCGAAAAGAGGTGCGAGCATGCACAAGCACGAGATGAGATGATTCGTCACATCGAACAGGAGGAAAGTCGGCAACAGAAGGACCGACATGGGGACCAAATATGAGAGCCGCCAAAAATGTGCCTAGGCATAGCTGACGAGCTCTATTGGCCAGAAGCCACCGGGTGCAATAGAACAATGAATGAATGGTGAATCATTATCGGTGTCCTCAAGCACACTGTCCCTACCAACTGCGCCCCACTAAAATACAGCGCCGAAGGCCTCCAACTAGTGCCTAGATTCTTTTAAAGACAGTGTACGGGAAGACACCGATAATGAAGCAAAGTGTACTATTGTAGAACAATTTGAAGTCCAAGTTTGGCTACTGCAGTCTGTCGAGCCCTGACTCTTCTCCTGTCCATGTCGTTTCGCTGCCAGAGACAAAACCAAGCACAAACCCAACCAGCCGCCTTCGCCCCTTACAACCAC
>JARJRE010000049.1:0-37109 GCA_030783385.1 Akanthomyces dipterigenus | reverse complement strand
GAACCTGATTGTTAGCCACACTGCCCGCGGCTTTATTCGCGCTAACAAGCACAGCCCAATATCGTTGAATACTTCGGAGATAGAGTTGACTGCTCGTAGCGTGTGCTTTTTTTTATGAGCTTGCAGAATGGCAGTTTGGAAGATCTGGTTGAAACGCAGCCCAGGCCGGTGGAGGTGTCTGATCAGTCACTCGCACAGATGGCCTATCATGACATTCTGAAAGGTCTCGATTACATCCACTACAAAGATCTCATCCACCGGGACTTGAAGCCTGGGGATGTTCTCTATACTCTGAGAAATAATCGTCCGGTCTTCTGTCTCGCCGATTTCGGGCTTACCAACCTCGAGTGCTCTGCACAAACCTTCTGTGGTAGTCTGGAGTTTATGGCGCCGGAAGTTTTTACCACCAGAAACAAAAAATCGCTGTGGATGTGTGGTCTCTACTCATTTCAATGCTGCTACGGGGCACCACCACCGAGCAGAAGTTGTCCAAGCTCTGGCCGTCCGACGGCGACGATGACGCAAGAACGGTGCAGGAGCTGCAGCTTCTGCTCGTACTCAAGTTTGGCCAGACCTTTGACTCGCAGAAGATGGTGGCGGCGGCTCAGCTTGCAGACCAACTCCCCGACCCCGCAGGAGATGAAATTTATGACGCACCCAAGCATCCCGCCTCTGAAGATTGAGTCGGAGTCGATGGCGTACATGTCCCATTGAGTGCGGAGAGGCTCCAAGCTATAGCCAACCAGACAGCGAAAAAAAAAGGTACTTTTAATTTTCTTAAGCATATCCACTATGATAAATAGAAGTCCCAACATTCTTGTAAGGCACAAAGAGCTACATTACAAGTGGCACACCTGGACGCTGCCTGCTCTTGCTGGGCCTCATCAAGTCGGATAAAAGCTCTGTGTCACCGGTAGAGAGACGAATTAGCCTGCGTTACTATCCATCCTATTATGAGTAAATCAATTCACATAGAAAACACACTAAAAAGCGTTTTATTGTGGCAGGGAGCTTCGTAGCGCGTACCGTGTCGTACCTCATCAAAAGTGGGGCGAGATACCTCCTGAGGCCCCTCCGCACTCAATGGGATGTGTCAGATCCTAAGACTTAGCGAGAAGCTTGACGAGAAGCTGCTCGTGGCCATGCTGGAAAAGGCGAAGGAGGGTTTTTCGTCGAAAGGCACGACGACAACAACTGGACCCTTCTAGCGGACGGCAAAGCTGCCGTGGCTGCCTGAGTAAGGCCGTGCGGAGGAGTTGGATGCCTTTTGCGGCAAACTGAGATGTATGTGATATCACACCACTTTTCCAGAGAAGTGGGTCGGTGGGGGCATATGCATATGTAGTGTGATTCCTACAGTTTACCACTCACGCACCTATTAATAGAAACCACTTGTCCTACAGCTATTGGGTGGTATCTCCAAGCTGAATTACCCCTCTCCCGCTTGCATTAGCTAGTCGCCCTACTCGCTCATGTTTCAGAGCTACGGGCCTACTCCCTTTTTGACCAAGCTAGTGCATATCATAAACTATTATTTGAGCGAGCCTCTTCACCTCTCTACGAGTCGATCTCTCTAGGCCTTATCTACCGAATCACTTATCATAACATGTGCAAAAACTACGCCTCTTTCAAGATCTATTCTTGTGGCACGGTTGGCCCGACAGAAACGTTCAAGTTTGACCCTTGCCCAGAACAGGGTAAGCCAGGTCACACGGTCACAAATATACAGATGGGCTCTAGTAAGGTGAAGACTACGTGTGGCAAGTACACTTGCCCTAGTTGTGGCCCGGGAAACTGTGAGTTATCGTGCCCGAGTTGGTAGATATTCCAGCTGACTTTAGCGAAAGGAGATTGGCGTTGTCACTCTCACGGTCATGCTTTTCACACGCCAGAACCCCAGTCAGGGCTGGCGAATATGGAAATAAGGAAGAATAATCGCCATTGTGTTCAGTTGATAGAAATAAAAAAAGTGCACTTGGTAATGACATATAATCAAGTCACATGGACTGCAAGTCATGATTCCCTTGACTACTGGTATGACTGTAGACCAGGAAATGAGGGGATCCTAGACAAGGCTGGCCATACGCGGAACAATGTTTATCCCAAAGCCGACGGTTTATAGCAGAGCCAGACAGCCCCCTGCTGCCACCCTTTATTCTACAATTCCCAATCGGCTCACCAAGCGCACAATGGAAAATCTCGGTTCCACGAGTACGATTGAGCCTGTCAGCAGGGGAGTTGTCCTCAAACAGCCGATTACCTTTCAGGATGTTGAACTTGCCGAAAAGGTTGACGTTTGCTTTTCTGTGGAGCCGCTTATCCTCCAAAGGCTTGGACAACATCCGCGAATTGTAAAGTAAGACCACACACATAGCCATTCGTTTTCACATACAAACGCTGATTCTTCCAGATATCTCGGTCAGCGAGGCCGCGGGATACTGCTTGGAAAAGCAAGCCACAGCAATCTTCAAGCCTACCTTGACAGGCTCCCTTCGATTCACCTGCGCCAACGGATAACATGGTGCCGACAATTGGCTGAAGCTATCTCCTATATCCACAGCCACGGCGTTGTTCACTCGGATCTTCGCCCTAGGAACGTTCTTGTGCACGAAACAACAGCAGGGTCTCGGGATTTATTGCTTTGTGACTTTGGCGGGTCTACGTGTGATGAATTAGGTCTAGATGGGGGCTGCCTCCCCGACGGCCCGTTCTATCACCCTACCTTTAAAGCCGCTTCGACACCAGCTCTCGACATATTCGGGCTTGGTTCTCTCTTTTTCACCATCATGACAGGACACTGGCCTTACCGATCAACCCCAGGTGCACCTAAAACAATAGAGGAGAAGCTGTCTTACGAAAGGGAGCTCGCCGACGCTTTCAACGACGAAAATTACCCAGACGTGACGAGACTAGTTGCAGGCAACGTGATTCTAGCATGCTGGAAAAGGCAGTACTCGACAGCCGATGAGGTTCTGCGCGCCTTGGACAAAGAAGTGGATGTATCTGTTGTTGAGCTGGGCGCAAAGGATATTGGCCACGTTTCAAAGCTTTTTCTTGGTGGCATACTTGTCGCTGCCTTGGTGTCCTCAGTGTTTGTGCTTGTCCGGCAACAGCGCCGGTAATCATCGTTCCGACACTTTCTCTTGTTTCATTATATTAGGCAATAGAAAAGATACACTTCGTATGATTTACTGTCGGATTTTGAGTCGCAAAGAGCTCCAACATTAGGTTACCGTTGTCTCCCAATGGGGTCCCCTACTATTAAGTCCACGACAAGCGTAGTACAGTTGGATTGGAATCCAATGTCAACAGGGGGTAGAGTTGGATTTTCGCGACCGGGGTGGAGTTGGATAAATTGGTAGGCCCACCTGCGACCACCTGCGACAACGCAAGCCAATAGAATTAACATCAAGCTGCCTCATTTTATGCGAACGCGTGCGCTGGACGCGTGCTGTAGAAAAGAAAGGAGCAAGGAAATGATAGTCGAATAAATCGCAAACTTGAATCTACTGGCTGTAATAAACCGTTTCTCTTTTAATATGGACGCTATGGAGCTGTTTATCTTTCTAGAGCAGTACCGACTAGCTGCCTGCCAGAATTGCGGCTTCGCAGCAGTGGCAAAAGAGGTCTTCGCCCACCTGCAGGTTCGGCATAAAGATATCCCCGTATTGCAACGGAAAAAGATCGCGGAGGCAATTGCTAGATGTCCTGCGATTACTCGGGACCAGAATGACCTGAGCGACTTTCGCTTTCCACCGCCCACCACAAAACGGCTATTATCCACTCTACCCGCAATGCACGAAAAGCCGACGCAACTCCAGTCATGATCCAAGGGCAGGCAGTAAATGCCAAAAAATCAGGTCAGAATTCTGGGTGTCATCATGAACTCGCGCCTGAAGTACAAGCAGCACATCGCACGAGCGTCGACAAAAGGACTCGAAGCAGCCATGAAATCGAAACGACTGAGAGGCCTTTCTTCCACAACAGCAAGACAACTGTTCACATTCACGGTGATTCCGCTAGTGGTTAAAATGTGGTTGACGATACACTCGTTGGACTAGGAACACCAACCCCAACATCATCACGTTGACCTGCCGTAGCAAAACCACATACAACAATCGTGTCGCTGATAACAGGCGCCGCTTCAGCCGCTGTAGATAGGACGCTGAACACTTGGGGAAACGCCTCCAAGCAGCCAGTTAATACAAGCACCGCACGAGAACACGTGCTACCAGGGTGGAAACAAGAATGGAAACAGGCAAGGGAGGATGATCGCTTATGGGCTTGCAGGAGGCAAAGAATAACTTTGGACGTGTACGTACTGTATTATACAATTTACTTCATTATCGGTGTCCTCTCCACACTGTGTTTGAAAGAATATAGGCGCTAGTTGGAGGCCTGGGGCGCTGTATTTTAGTGGGGCGTAGTCGGTAAGAGACAGTGCTTGAGGACACCGATAATAATTCACAGTGTAGAGGACGATGATCAGGTTGTTGGCTCCGGCGGCAGTGAGGGGTATTGCGTATGATGATTGTATAGATAATGCTCAGGGGTAAACCGGTCAATTCCTCGGATAGAAGCGAAAAACCCATCACTCGTTTTTCGCATCATCTTCTACTACGTGTGCGGCCGGCTGTGTGCCTGGGCAACAGCGTCTCCATATTTTATCGTCCGTGCGGCTGTAGCTGGCGTAGCAGACGGACACATGCAAGTACCCGGAAATTTGTTACTGCCCGACGGTTGGCGCTGGTGCCTAATCTCCATCTCCACCCTATTTAATCGTGGCAGAATCTTGGCGGCAACGAGACCTTCTATCGAACTGATATAAATGAGATTGTCCAATTCTCGTATAAATCGAATTAAAAAATACATCCGATCGCAAAAACGATGAATGCAGAGTAAGACAGGCACGAATCACCAAGGCATGACTGACGAGGCCTAGCGCTGCGTCCTCCGAGCCCTTTTTGTTCCATGTGGGCGAGCAGGGACGCGAGTTCACGATCCACTCTGTGCTCGTTGCAGGTCAATCCGAGCCGCTCAAAAAAATAGTCGAAGGACAATTCATCGAGGGAGCAACGAAGAGAGTTTCTTGGCCTCATGTGGATGAGTGCACGTTTGTGTCCTTTTGGCAGTATGTCTATACTGGGGATTACAGTATCCATGATGCCGATGCATTACCAAAGAACCGAATCGTCGGAGACGAAAAGATAATCGAGACTCAGGGATCCAGTGAAGACATCAGTGAGAGACCAGTTGCTCCCCAAGTCGAGTTTCAATGGAACGCCGCTGAGCCTGCTTCAAGTCCAGAACGGCGAGCTGTGGAGCTCGTCGAGGATGAATGGGGAGCTTTATCTTTCTCCGCAAAACCAAACAAAAAGCGAGGGAAAACTCGTGATGAACGCACGAAGAAAGAACGGCTGTGGTCCACATTCGTCTCGTTGCGGAGATCCAGCAGTGACGCGAATGGAAACCGTGGAAACCATACTGCTGCGCTAGGAAAACTTGGAACAGGGCATCCACTGTATCATGCAAAAGTATATACTTTTGCTGAGTGCTACGGCATTCTACCACTTATGGTGTTGTCATACAACAAGCTTCATCAATCTTTGATTGAATTAACTTGCGCAGGAAGAGCGGACTTCGTGACACTCGCGCGTTTCTGCTATGAGTCACTTGTTCCGGACGATCTGAAAGAGCTCGTGATCCTCTACACTGCATGCGAGATTGACGACTTGTGGTGGGACGTGCAGTTTCAGGATTTACTAGAAACGCATGGCGAATTATCGAAGAGCGTGATTGGCTCTCTACGAAGCCGGCTTGGGTAAAAGATACACTAGCAGTACTTAGTTCAAGTCAATATATAATACCGAAGAGAACAGAGTCTCTTGGCAACAGATGGAAATGACTTAGATGCTGTAAAAAGAGTCTGTCACAAAGTGATGGACAGCGCGAAGCAGCCTTAGTAATATAATGCTGGCATAAGGGGCGGACAGCTCATGCTAGTTGGGAATTCCCTCGTAGCCTGCACATTCGCGCACAATTACAGTGAAAACCCATAGAACACTATAACTGAACTTTTCATCAGGTAATTGCGCACACAGCTTCTCCGTTCGCGCGCATCCTTTTGATGTATAACATTTTTGGGCACATGCGCCGCCTGTCAGCAGCCGGGATGCCTGGGCAGCAAACTCATCACTCAGTAGGGAGCATTGCACATGCCCTGGGATCTGACTGCAACGAATGCCGCTACAATGCCACGGAAATGGATCCAAGCAGCAACCATGACAGAGGCATGGAAGATCTGATGACTCGCGCCAATGAGATCGTATCTTTGGGGGGACCATCTTTCAGGAATCTGGTTTGGTGAGCATTGGTCCGAGAGCAACGACCAACGCCACTTACCCGATAGGCATAAACGGCAGCGCCGGCCAGGTTGATCGTCGCCATATACAGCACCGGCACCAATGACATATGTGTCACTTGGAGAGCCCATCCGTAAAGAATGACCCCATGAGTCACAAAAATTAGGGAGTTGAATCCAAAAGCAGCGAAAAACACAACTCGCCATCTTCGAAACTGGGGGAGGAGGAAACGCGTGCTCAGAATGAACGGAGCACAAACGAGCGCTACGCCGCTCGACTACCACTTGTCAATGAAACGCAGACATTCCATGCGGCATAGCGCGTAGCATACCAATATCCAGTAGAAAGACTGCAAGCGAGGATGGCAGGCAAACCCATAGTAAATAGCGGGAATACCGGCTCCCCACATAAGGAGGAGAATTCCTGCATAGTCAAGCCTGTTGCAAAAGCGTGCTACTTTGTGACTATGGTTGCACAAGATGTGGAAACTTGACATCTATTAGCACTGATTCACTTTGAAAACTCCTCAGCAAGGGATACTTTACAATGCAGAAAATGTGAAGCACAGTGCTACGCTATAGCAGTACGTGGATGCAACAAGAAAGTCCCCCATTCTTGCGTTCTGCTGTAAGGAAAATTCAGATCGGTTGAAATAAATTGGGAGCAGCGCGAACGCGACCGCACCTAGCAGGTGCGAGTAAATGTTGATTGTTTCGTTGTGGAGGTACATCAGTGAAGCCAGCGAGAGCCACCCTGATGCAGATGTGGGACTAATCCGAGTCAGTGGGCGGACTGTAAAGAGTGATCGGTAGCCTCACCGGTAGCCAGAAGTCAAATACTCATTGTCTCTGCGCCAAGATGGTATCTCTCGGTAAAGAAGTAGCTTGGACAAACACTTCGTGCCACTTTTTCTGGGCGTCATGGCCAGGCGATACTCCGTGATGAGACCGTGAAGATGCCGATGGGATGCTAAAAAACAAAGCGGCCAGAGCTGTCACCTACCTCGCTGCTTACACAGGAGCAGACCAATGTAATACATTAATGACTCTAATTTCTACTGCTTCGCATATCCAGGGATCATCTCTCAGAAAGATCCATTTGTAGCCCAAACAAACCCGGGCAGGAGAGGGTCGCAGTTCGGATGTCGTACAGTTCTGGACGGTTCGGTACCATACAATACACAAGTAGGGCATCTGTGTATTTACCATTCAAGATACTCAGGAGACTTCTCTTAGGGATCTTTGGTATGAGTACTCGTTTCTCCCTGAAGATATTCTTTTAGATCTGTTGCTGCTGCAAAAACCGAAATGGGGTTCGCGGGCAACTATCTGACTGACAAATTTAGCAGGGACCAGCCAGAGAAAGAGCTTGAACCTACTAAGTACCTTCTCGTCTGCTCGCAACAAGGCTTTCACAATTGATTGTCATTTTTATACTCTAACGAATATTTATCCGGAGTATCGTTTTATACGCACAGTGCTGAGCCTCACAGGCACGAAGGCGTCCTCCTCTAGATGTATGGCACCAAAATCAGCTACCTCAGATCACCCTTCTTGATTAGTGACTACGTGCCTGAACTCAGCATGCATTGATGTATCCCATCCCTAGTGTACCCATGATTGGTGGGAAGTGCCCCCAAAATTGTTGGTTATCTCAGAGGCCTTTTTAGATCTCTGGGACCATGGTCTCAGCGTCCACTCTGTTGAAATCAAAGTTCAGTTTTCCCAGCTTTAACTGAAGGTCTAGTTTTCTATCACGAGTACTGTAGTCTTTGGGAAAATCATCACAGATACGGGTCTTTTTGGGTAGGAGACGAATCATTAGCCGTGGACACTCGGCTTGTCGCTGCTTCGGTCGGTCACTGGCTGCGTACTATAGCTCGCTTTAGGATAAGGGCAGAATAGGAGTGACGCGGTAGCAACCCGTCGCTTTCAACGGTTACTTCCGAGATAAACAGAAGACTAATAGCCACGGAATAGGTAGCAAACCGCTTTGCTACTAAACTCACTAAATGCACCTGCTAGATGCTAACTGGTACACCAGCTCCTGTTTGGTTTGGTGACATTCGGGTGTGGTCAAGATATACAAGGTAGAGACCTATAAGTATGCCTATTGACGCCAGCGGCTTACTTTGTCCTTTTCTCCCCATCTCGGACGTTCGCCAGCTTTGATAGCCTATGGATTAAGTATTTGAGAATGGAATGCATGGCGAAAACCATTCTTTTCTGACGGTATTCGTAAAATCCAAATATATTAATAATAAGCCAAATCAAAGAGCATCAGCGTAGTGCCTTGCTCAGACTCAAAAGCGCGATCTTTGACTCCAGTTGCCCTCCAGTATAGCTTTCCGTCGAGCATTGTAGCCGATAGTGCGCGTTGCAGCCTTCGCACTCAATCAGCATGAGTCAATCCTCATTACCCGTAGAATTGTGGTCAGTAGTGGGCGCGATCTTGGAACCCCCACAGAAAGCGCAGGCCAGGAGGGTATCCAGACTCTGGGCGCAACTTTTCTCGGTCTCCGAGACAAACGAGAGACAGGTGAAAGAAGAACAGCATGCGAGGTTTTGGGGCACTGTGCTTTGCCCGAGTGATATGGATCAAGTGTGGCACGGGCTCAGGACCTGCTCGGCCTTCAACGGGTATGAAGAAGACGATGTCGACCTACTTCTCGTCGGGTCAGATATCAGAGATGTGTATGATGTTGATAAGCGTCCGGGAAGAACTCCGCCCACTGGTCTGAAAACCCTGTTGTACATCGTGGCGAACAGCCAGGTATTTGGAACATGTCAACTTGTGGATGATCTTAATCTACAGAAATATGTGGACAAGCGACGAGACCAGTTTTTGGAACGTAAAAGCGTTTACTTCACTATGTCCACTGAGAAACTTGTACCTATTGAAGATATATGGGCAATCGGGACGGTGGAAACATGCGTGCTATTCTACAAAAAAAGCCGCGAAATCTTCAGAGTCGGCGTGCACAAAATGTTGCCCAGGAGGGTACAAGTTCCCAAGTCCGAGCTTGAGATCTCAACATGTACTTTAAACATGACCATTCACGTGAGGCCGCATATAGAAGTATACTTCCAAGGCTTTATGGCACGACCCTCTCAAGAGGGTGGAGAGGTTAACAAAGGGGTAGGAGCATGATCGCTCCGTGTAACGGAGAACAGCGTTTTGCGCGTCAGAAGAATCATAACGCTACTATAGAGCAAAGGAGCATTCAGGTCAGAACAATGCTTGGATGGGGTTATGCAGACAAAAAAATGCAACAGACAGCGGCGAAATAGAAGTCGTGAACAAATACCTATACAACTATCACCAGCAAGCACAGGAACTTCCCTAAACTATCTACAGAATATGACATCTGCGAGACTTTTTCTTTTGTATGGTGGGCTCCAGAGCCGCGATAATGGCCTCGTCGAACACGTCCTTCAGCTTATACTGCGTAAGGGCACTGCACTCAACGTATTTCATGGCTTTAAGATCCTTGGCCAGACGCTCGCCTTGTTCTCTGCTCACAACTGCCTGTCGCTGAGCGGCTAGATTCTTCTGTACAACCTGGTCATCGCGCAAATCAATCTGGGTGCCGACAATGAGGCAAGGCACGCCGGGGCAGTGGAGGTGGATCTCGGGGAACCACTTCTCGCGGACGTTTTCGTATGATGTGGGTGACTTGACGCTAAAGCAAACGAGAAATACGTCGGTCTGAGGGTATGAGAGAGGTCGAAGTCTGTCGTAGTCTTCTTGTCCGGCGGTATCGAACAATCCGAGCGTGTAGGGCTCATCGCCAACTAAGACTGTGACGGCATAGTTGTCGAAGACTGTAGGGACGTATTCCGAGGGGAACTTGTTGGTGGTATAACTAATAAGCAGACAAGTCTTGCCCACGGCGCCGTCTCCGACGACAACGCATTTGATGGTTTGGACGTCCGCCATACTTCGGCTCTGGAACTTCGAGTGGGGGTTCAAGTCTTGTAAGGACTTTGATCTTCTAAAACGCAACCATCAAATCTTTATTTCATCAGAGTGCAATGACGCTGAAATTCGCTTCACACGCTCATGAATCAGCATTTGTCCTCCCCCAGTCTGCCATGTGGTGTATAGCACACTCTAGATTGGCGACCTACTCTAGTTTCTGATGCGATGGACTATTCAGTCCCATTTTGGAGGCAGGCCATCCGCAAGTACCTGCTCGTCATTATCAATCAAACGGTATTCAGTACTGATGTACCAAGTGAGGACGAGGAAAGCCCGCGACGGCTTCTCGGCTGGTTCAAGCTGGGGCTGATGCTTGGCGACGTGTAGCAAAGGTTCGGCATAGGGAAATGATGTTTCGTGCGTCGTGCTTCGCGCTGTAGAAGTAGCACTATCTGCTGCCCAAACGACCGTGATGGTAGCTGATCAAAGACAGGCCGAACGGAGCGTGCCTGTGACACTGATGTGCGATGCTAGGCCATATCAGGCATTGAACGGTGGAGCTGGTAGCCGCGTGACAAAAACTATTTTTCAGACGAGGGGCTATTTGTTTGTTTGACGGATGTTGTTATGGCAGCTGGTGTAAGGACGGGTCGGCTACTGCATGCTCGGCACACTCAAAACAAGGATCACGCTTTTCAACAAACACAATTGTGGGAAGCATTTGAGCCTGTGGCCTATCATCGCCAGCAGCTCAGAGAACATCGGAAGAAATCTTACACATTTGGCCCTGCCACTTGTCCAGAAGGTAGATCAGCCCTAGCATTATGATACAATCAGCATTGGTAATTATAGATGGTTTCAAGGCGGCACTTCATCGGTTTTGTTGAGGATGGCAGGCGGTCTTTGCTGTGGGCCAATTCGTTAGAGGAGAGCTACTTGAGCATTGGGATGCCGTCAAGCTGGTTGACGCGTGTCTCCGCGTCGCGGGAGAAATGAGACCTGGTGTTTTTACAAGCAGTTGTTGGCGCTTGGGCTATGTGCTCGAGTCTACTGTTGGTTGTTGTCCGAAAAAAGGCGTACAGGGTAGGCAACTCTATCCTAGATGCGATATCCGCCCATTCTCAGCTTTTCTAGCGCTTAGCAGCTTCAAAATGGACCCGATGCTAGTGAACTCTCGCCCGACTTGAAGAAAGCGCTGAAGCATACTGGGGACGATATTAAATAAAGCATTTCATCGAGACGTATAATCATATCGTGAACTTGGTAGGACAGCAGATGCTGACAACGGGGCGTTTTTTGCGCACGTGCGTCTGCGCTGGCGTTGTAAAAGAAGTGGCGAGTTATATAACGCCGCTTAGATTCTGCTGAATTTCGAGTCACGCATTCCCGCTTAAGATTGAGAGAAATTGAAGAAAAAGATGAAGAAGAACGAAGGAAGAGGAAAGTCGAGATTCTGGAGCTAACCAAATTTGGGGGCGGTTCTGTGCGATGATATTGAGCATTGCCGCGCAAAAAATGCAGATCTAGTCTCAACCCTCACGACAATCTCAATTTCGTCGCGCTCTTCATATTTCTTGGTCATTGTTGCCCATTGAGGCCCAATCAACGATTTTTTTCATTACAATTTAGGATCTCAGTGCTCTGCCAAGATATTCGAGGCCTCCAAGACTACAGCAGCCACACGCACTTGTCACCCAAATGGCAACCCAGGCGAGTACAAGCTGGAGGGACACGCTAAGTGCCTCCTCACCAAAATAGGGTGAGCATGTACAATGCATGATCGAATCCGAAGTAGCCTCCACCGCCTCGCTGCGGGGACCGCTCCACTATGTGTGGTTAGGCTAATAATTCCCTTGGCTGGAACTTGTGTTTTCTACCGAAAGAGTGCTCTCGCTCCAACAGGTTGAAAGATCCTGCAGTCTTTCTCCTTGTTGTTTTCTTACTTCTGGTTTTACTTTCTTACGGTATGTACAGTCTCGCTATTAATATAGTATCAGGCTTGTTTGGCAGAATCTATCTCTTCGATTATGGTACCATCCTATACACTGATTCTTCTTGGCTGATTTCGTTGGTCGATATATTGTTACGACCCACTTCTCAATTCACACTGACAGTGTCTCAGTGTCATGTCTGTTGCTAATGGCTGGAAAGTCCCGGACATGTTCCGCCAAGCTCCAAGTCTAACTGACTGGCTTTTTCATCTCGGCATTTGTTTGCAATTTTACGACCATAGGTACGTTTTGAGCTTTGCGTCCCATGCGTCTCGGATCGCTGACACACAATTGTTCTAGGACTTGTCCTTTCTTTGAGCGTTTTCCAAGACTGGTATCATCATTCGTTATTTTCTTCGCAGGGTCTCGCCACTATTGCCCTAGTCGGAGGCTTGCAGGTACGGCCAGCAAGGATATCCGAGTCTAGCTCCACGGTCTGACGTGTTCTTGAGTTCTCGGTCTTCTATTACGTTGCTGGCGTAACGTTTCCAGAGTCATGGAGCAAAGACTGTCTGATGATAGGCGGCGCGGCTTGCTGTGTGAAAGCTTGGCTTTGGTGTGGTTTTGCTCAACGCCTGGCTGAGATTCTTGTTGCCCAGGGACTTTTGTTTGCCATTGGAGCGGCAGTCTTGTATGGTACCATTCTTTTCGATACAAAGGCAGAAAGACGCACGCAGAAAAAGCTCTTTCTTCACGCTGAAATCAGCTACTGACCTTATATAGGCACGCTACCATGGCCAGCTTTGTTGCGCAGCGGCGGAGTTTTAAGAGCCACGTCTTGTCGCTTTTCATCCCTTCTGGCGCCCTCTTTGGTGCTTTGTTTTGGTCGACACTCATCAAAAAGTTCATCCAAACTATTCCGACATCCTCAGTGTACCATAGAATTGCTCTCATCCCTGCTGTTATGCTGACGTGCCCGGTGGCGGCCATACGGTACTTGTGCAGAGACACGCGAATGGTAGTGCAGTTGTCCGAGCGGTCCTCATCCGTGCCCTTCAGTATGCAGGTATTACATGTTACTTCTGTCTTTTCTATTCACCTGGGGATTCCCATGCACTTGACTTATATCGCCTTTTGGGGAACCAAGTCGGACTTGGGAGGAATCTGCAGCTTTCTGCCTACACTTTTCTTCACTTCTGCTATCATTGGTTATCTTTCCTCATTCTACTGGCGTCAACATAAATCAAGGTATGAACTCGATTGCTTTTTCCTCTGTCGTGATGATATTCAATGTTCCCCTCGGGTCCTGATACATTTGCCAGTCCAAATCTTCTCTTCGTAGAGACGGCCGCAGCTGGTGTCCTCACCGTGGTCTTTCCGAACATGGTCACATCCGTCTCCATGGCTATTGCCGCCACATGCTTCGGTTTTCTTCTCGGACACATTCTTATCGCCATCTTTGACACTCATCAATTGCATCGGTGAGTTGTGCCGGTTGAAACTATCGGACACCCAGACACTGATAGTATGACACAGTCACCGTTCTGTCCTGGACCGTGTCGTCGCGTGCCTAGGGTAGGTCACTGAAACGAAACGTTGCTTTTGCACGTCTAATTCGATCCTACGTAGCCTGCTTGTCAGCGGTCCATTGTGCGCTCTCATTACACAAGTCGTCAACGGGAGGCGATTCGGAATGTGCTACTTTGCTGGCGATTGCCTGATTCTGGGTTGTTGGCTTGTGCCTGTAAACAAAGCTCTGCATGAGGAAAAATTCGAACATCAAGAGATCGGACACTGGTAGATGGCCTGGACATCTTTTATATTGGGCTTGTCAACTCTCACTGGATTAGACAGCTTCGTCTCGCCGTGCATAGCCCGAGAGGAGGGTTCGTGACATAATGCGGCTAAAGAAAATGAAACGTTCGAAGTCAGTCAGAGCTGGTCAAAAGATCGGCCATAAAATGATCAGCGCCGCCCATTGATGCGCTAGTCGCCGCACTTTGTGACTAGTACATGGAAGCACGACCTAGCGCGAGACTAACGCCTGCCCTTTGTGTGGCCGTGCCGTTGCCAGGCAGACTGGCGAAGGTGGGTCGTCAGGGATGACACTCACAAAGTACTTCGTAGAAGCCGACACGTCAACACATTTCTCTCTCCAGCATACTCCTGAAGCGGTCACTTCGGTGCGGACATCATGAATCTCGAGCCCAGCGACACACCACCAGCCTTAAGTACTACACCGCCGACTCCTCAAGCTGCGCTGCCGCCGACTCCGCCGGGAACTGTGGAGCGACCATCGTCGAAGGCACTGGGATCAATTCACGAATTAAAGCGCCAGTCGAAAAGGCTTTCGCAGTCCGCGGGCTCAGAGTCGGACGAGATAATCTACTTCGCCACTAGGAAACATTTTATTCCGCATCAGCATCTTGGCGCGATCGAACGCAGTTTTCGTCGGGTCGACTGCTACCCTGCCAGCATTTGCGCCCGAATGCCGTCGCCCATTCACGAGCTCGTGATTGCCGGCGTAGAGAGGAGTTATACAGAACAACGGTTTCAGCGTCAGGGCAAATATTTGGAGATTATTTTAGGTCGCTCTTCACGGGTTTTCTTGGACGAAAAGAGAGAAAGCCGCCAACCAGACATTCAATTTCGACACAAATCGAAGCGCATTCCCGGCGTCATCATAGAGGTGGCGCATACGCAGCCAGAGAGGGATCTAGAGGCCCTCGCATACGACTATATCTTGAAAACAGACGGTACTATCAAGAGTGTCTACGGCATCGACCTTAACCCAATCGGCAAGTCGTCTTCAATCTCGGAGTGGCGCGCCAGACTCACTCCGTCCGACGATCCACACTTTGATACAGAACTCCGAGTCGAGAAGATATTCAGAAAGGTACAGACGTTGCGGCTAGCCTCCTACCTCAGTCAAGTGCTAACTTCCGAGCAGGAGTTCCGAGAGGCTGACGGCTCACTTGCGAACGCAAAGGAGTTTCTCGAGATACGACTCAGTGATTTTGGTCTCGATGCGGACGAACAAGATCGAGGCAACATAAGAATACCTTTTTCAACTGTTTTCGAATGCTATTCTGAAGCCCTCCAAATGGAAGCCCGAAGCGAATCGGATGATGAAGCGAAGCGGCCTTCGAAACGTATAAAGCGTATTGGTAGAACGCCGAGCCCAATCGAACAGCTTAAGTCAGATGATGAGGCCAAATTTCAAACGGCAGAGGAAGCCGCAGAGCTCGTCAATCATTCAGACTTCGAACCGTCAACAGATGAGGGGCATGATTCATCTTCAAGCAGCCAGTGACTTGCTCTAGTGATGACCATGACGGATCGCTGCACCGACAAGTCAATCCGAGACTTGTGTTTGGCCATTTCGGTCTCGTTTTCGCAGGCCATACCGCTGGTTTACTGGGGGGTAGTCGCTCTCGTGCTCGCGACGCCAGATTTCTGCTACTCCAGGCTAAAGAAAGAACAAGTAACGCACTGTGTTATCCGTGGGGGGCGAACCAAAGCAGCAAATGAATTCGTCCGGGACTAGGGTGGGATGAGGGGAGCTCGGGCGAGTGTTTTGACGCCCTCTTTGTCATCGGTCGCTCAAATTGTCTGGAGGCCCAGCCTCCGGCTCCTTACATGTCTTCTTTCTTGTCTTGCGGCACTTAGCGCGTGAGACCTGTCTTTCGCCCTGTTTGTTCTTTTCCCGGTCGGAGTTCGAGCTTCTATACACCGGAGGTAGACAGCATGTCTTCGCTTGGACAGCAAACGTGTGTTCTTAGAGCTAGGGGCTGAAGCACAGTGTTGGCGCAGCTTGTAGAAAGGCTGAGACAGCCACCAGAGGATGTGCTGAAGCATGTGATCGCATGGCTGACTAGTTAGCCTAGGCCAACCCTGGACAAGTGCAGCAACACAAAGCGGCTCATTGTCGGGACTTGGTTGCCAACATGCGTGCGTTTGACGCGGAGCGCGCGGCACGGGAGCGGTGGCGCCTGCAGGCTATGCTGCCATAGGGTATCAGGAGGAAGGGCGCGGCCCGATGGAGAATGCGTCGGCTATTCTACAGCCGAGGATCGCAGGGTATGTGCTGAAGAAGCATCATGCGTTTCTGGAGCCTGGCAAAAAGCCATGGTTGAAGCCTAGTTCAGCACCAGGCGTGGCAGCGTACCGCGAGCGATTCCGATCGGAGCCGTGGCCCGGGATCTTAGAGATATCGGTCGATGATATGCGGAAGTGTCCCCTCGACCGGACTAGCTAGTAGCAGGCGCAGAAGGACAGACTAGCGCGGCAAGAGCAACACAGACGATCAACTCGCCGCAGCAAAGCTGTGATGGGCGATGCAATCGAAGTCTCGAGGTTGCTTTGCCATGGTACTGGTCTGCCGCTGCAAGGCACGTCATACAGTACAGCGAAGTGCATGCTGGAGCGACGGAATCTCAGACTAGGCTTGCAAATTTGCCATCCCAGCAGTGCGAAGACGCACTGGCGTACGCTCATGCCCACCATGCGTCGCCTGGCACCAATGTAGCCGAATCGGCCAGCGAAGGTGACGGGCATGTCGCATACACACGCCAAATCACAGGCTTTTTAATGGAGTGATGTGCCTCCATCGACGCAGCGCCCCTGCCTTGCGGGTAAAATTGTTGCGCGCTCCGGCAACGAAGCAGGAGCAGACAGACAACGTGCGGATGGCGACGGAACAAGCCAATGGAGTGGTGCGTCCTCGTGACGACACTCGCAAAAGTGTGAGCTCCTCGTCGTCTCATTCCACCTTCGGGAGTGACGAGCAGCTTCCACTACCCGTAGACAGGCAGCCAACTGGTAGCATGCCATTACTGGCTTTCGCGTCTAGGTCTCTCTCTGCCGGTACGTCCGTCAGACAGCGCGCAAAATGGGGAGCAGGCAGGAAGGCGACGTGACATGAAGAATGCGCAATCAGCCGAACAGGTCTCGGTAGTAAGGCGGAATGATCTTTACCTGTTCCCGACCATATTTATATTTATGAGTAGCCACTTCCGGAGTGCCATGTTAGCGACCATGTAATAGTACAGATATACCTTCAATTATCTCGCAAGCTAAACTACATGTAGTGTGACTGGCGTTTCCAGCCATTCACTATCCTGACTGACAATCCAAGCAGCAAGCGTCCATAATCATGTACAACACTGACAGAGGTCCCACACCGACGTACAACTAGCCAAGAGGCCAGAATCTCGCCCCATGATAGGCTGTGAAAGCTTCAAAGCCGTACCAAGCTCCTTTAATCACTACGGCTTCGCCCGCTTCCTTGGCTTCTTTTCTTTATTTTATGCGTATCGGCTCTTCTCCCAAAATACGGTCGCTGGCCTCGCTGGCGCGGCCGTCGAGACTGGTTTGCAGGACGCGGACAGCGTTCGGCAACGCCACTGTACACAGTTCCCTTGTCGTCGATGTACTTCACTGTTACATTGCGGCCGGCCAGGGTGACTTGGTCTCTTGCTTCAAAGGCACGCGCCATAGCAAGATAATTCTCTGTCGTCGAGAATACCCTGCTGTCCCCGCAGAATCGATAGCTCTCCAGCCATACATAGATTGTGTGTACACTCTTGAAAAACTGGATTTGCTCCAAGCATTCGTCTAGGTCGTCCCACGAGCAGCCTTCGAACATGACCATTTGAATAGCGTCCAGCTGAGTGCCGTAGAAGCCGCACATCTCTCTTACATATTCGGTATCGGTATCATGGACAAAGAACCACATCCGAGTCGGGCCGAAACGCGGCAGCGGAAGAGCTGATGAGGCGATGCTTTAGCTCCACGTAACGATTCGGATGCTCCATCGCCTCCGCATGACGTCGTGCAGACTCCCGAATGCTTTCATTATCAGGCGCACCGTCTTCTCGTAACTCGCGATCGGTGTCCATCAGGAGGACGACAGTGCGCCTGCCTGCGATGCGCAAATAGAGCAGGTCGCCAGGCGTAGCATCGTCCGCCTCGTCCGCTTCGTCTTGCACGGCAAACTGCCACACAACTGGCTCCTTGTCAAACATAAGTAGAGAAGACATTAGAATTTGGTCGTTTGCGATTGATGATTTGAAAGGGTTTCTGCCGAAACACCGGGTGTAAGCTTGGTCGGGTGTGAGCTCGTTGGGCGGTTGTGGAGTCGATGTTGGCTCTGCACTTTTCTGTCGTCCCGGGAAATGACAAGGCTGTGACCTACACCAATCACAGCCACACAACTGGTGGTATGCAAGCAATCCACACTGCGCTATTTATCTTCCCAAAAAAGAATTTACAGCGTGTGCACGAGCTTGTGCCTCGGCTAGGGCTGAGGGCGTGCAACAAGGAGAGCCGCAAGCATGTCACGCGAAGCTGGAGGAACAAATGGGAGCTCCTGGCACAGTGTACTGAATAAGAGGTATACACAAGTAAAGATCAATGATTCAATACATTTGCATCAGCAATGGATGTTGGCTGGGAGGAAACGAACGATCAACAAGCGTCGACACGTGGAAGTTGCCAGCCGCCATAGGCGAAATGGAGCATTCAAAATCAGGACGAGCCAGAACGCCCTGGAACAGTAGCCGCGATGCGTCACGCAGTGCGGCGCCAATTTCGGTCCCGATATGCGCAAACAACGAATATATACAGAATTATGATTATATACGCTACGACTATAATTTGCAATACGACAATGAGTGCATAAATCGGGAACTTCACATGAAGAAATGACGGACTTACCGCCGCGCTCCTTACCTAAAGACTATCTGTAGGGCAGTCAACCACCCCAGAGTTGAAGAAGCCAGCGGCAGGTCGTGGGCCCTTCGAGCCCACTGAGGTGGCTTACGAATATGCAAAGCGTGCAACGTTGGACCTAGTCCCAATAACAGACATGAAGCAGTGGTATAAGTCCTATATACACATATGCCTATATTGTAGTATGCAGTCAGGTGTCATACCATACTGCCAATTTGAGGTTTTCGCATCTATGTACAGGGAACAGCGCGACTCCGATTGCACACAGAGATCGACTGCGCAAAATGAACACATGAGAACATATGACACGATCTATATGGAAAATCGTCTCTGTGCAGCGAGTGTGCTAGAACTATATGCAAAATTCGATTGGGGATACAATGGATTGCGTGTTTTTACCGGCTGAACGATGGTTGTACAAGAAACGAACGAAGGAAACCACTTCAGGCGCACGGCAAGCAGTATAGACCGCTCTCCCAACTCGGTCGCTACCCTACACTTCGATGACGGAGCAATTTAAAAAAAAAAAAAAAAAAGAAGAAGAAGAAGACGAAAAAGACAAGAAAACACATCGTGCGATCTTGTAGATCATAAAAACAGTTTTGAGGAGTCAAGCTACAACTAAGCTCGTTTGATTAGCAAGGGGCTACTGATTCATAATTGCATCCGCTTCCCAAGTCAGCAACCTGTGGCAAAATTGGGCTGGGCAGAAGTTCAAACGGGTAATGATACGCTCGCCGTGACGTGTGGATCTTGACCAATTGTACATACAGTCAAAGAGTACGGGCCCCCAATGATCATATTTTGGTCTGATTGTCCGTCGGAATGAGCGGCCACTATGTTTTGTCGGGTACCGACCTCGTTTCGTAGGCAGTGTTTCGATCTACAAGGATTGTACAAGGTTCCAGAAACAGTACTCCGTACTAATGAACAGTGCGTTCTGGCATGATCAGCTTTGTAAATATACAAAAGTCCTTCTTATTCAGGCTTAACCTGCTTGAGACGGGGTGCGGGGAGCACCAATATTCTGGAAGCACAGCTTCATATGCCGCGCAAATTGTTGGAGCTGAGCTGCGCGCCCTTCACAGGCTCCGGTCTCGAGATGTTCTGCAAATCGAGACAGGAAATCGAATTCCAAGCGAATTTCGATTTGCTGATGAGACGAAAGATGAAAGGTGCCATGTGAGCTGCTGATTCAATACGGTTCCAGAGCTCTTGCTTCTGATGAGCAGATGTTCATAGCTGTCAAAGCTAGCTAGAACGGAGAAGCAGGGGTCCCTTTGATGATATCGTTTAGACTCGCCTGCGTCTGAAGAACACCGTTCACGTAAGTCTCAAACTCAGCTACCAGATTCCAATCTCCAAGAATGCAGCCCCGACTGCGCAGGACCCAAATCCACCAGGGAGCATTGGCCACGAATGCATCAACGCAGTCCACAAGCGGTGTCACGGAGCAAACCTCAGGACTGAACGGGCTCAATTCTTGCTGCGTGAACACCTTTATAAAGGCTCTGAGTTTGCGTTTGGCTGGTCACCTGAAGCAAAATTTGGAACCTCCTTACACCATACTTGTTTTCTACAGCCATGCTGTACCGCGGCTCGTCCGGATATACCTGTTTTCGCACAATTTCCAACGCATTCGTCGGGTTGGCCAACCATATGCCACCGAGGTCGAGGAAGATCCATTGCGCATAGGGGGGCTCCTTCGCAAGTGTGGATTTCAAACCCTTGCATTGATCATGGCTGCAGCGAAGGTCGTCGAGGAAGTTCGAAGTATCTGGCATGATGCTACGTGGCACAACGCTATCTGGCACGGCGCTATTGCTAGCAGTTCAGTCCGCGGTCTTCACGAGTGCATAATTGAGACTCATGCATGGGAGGAAGGCTCACGCTGTAGCTTGTCACCAACGGAGTGCGCGCGTCGCTACAGTAGCTACACACCCCCGTGAAGCGAGCGAAATGTGCAACAGTCAACTCAGGCAGATTCCACGCAGTACGGGCCGGGTGTCGAGGTGGGTTGCTTGGTGCATGACCGTGTTTGGGGCAGGGTGGGCAGCGTAGACTGTCGCCACCAAAACAAGGGCTTAGTAGCGGCTGGTTTCAGGCCCACACGCCCAAGACGCTCGCTGATAGCGTGATGGCCTGGAACCACCTACTAAAACGTCTGTTTTTGGCTGTTCCAGCATACGTTACCTTTAAAACAGAGCGAGTATGGTAAGGCTCGTTTCGCAACACAATACCTGGTACTTTTCCGTCTTCCCTACAATGCGGGCGCAAAAACGCAGGAAAGTATACGAGCGCTCACCAGCAGCCGCGGTGACACAGTCCAAGAGTTTTCTACATCTACCAGCCGAGCTTATTCTGATGATAAGTAACAGGCTAACGAAGATAAAAGATGCAGCAGCGTTCTCTGCAGTTCATAGGCATATACACTGGAACTTGGGTTTGTCTGTTATAGGCCGAGACCCCATGAAAGCCTTGGCGTATGCTGCAGCCCAAGGCAACGTACAAAGCATGAAAAAGGCAGTCCTCGCTGGGGCTAGGGTCAATGGCACTTATGCGGTAGAAATCCATGAGCGATACCGGTTTGCAGGACCGCACGAAAACCGCAGCGGCGGACGGTACACGCCGCTACAGCTCGCCATAGGGAATGAGCAAGCCAAAGCAGTGCAATATCTTCTAGAGGAAGGAGCCGATGCGAGAACGCCATTTCGGGAAGGTTTCACACCTTTCTGGCTTGCGACTTCCACTAAGTCAGTAACGTTAATGCGTCTGCTCCACAGCTACGGCAGCGATATCGAAAATAGAAACGATCAAGGTCTCACTCCACTGCACGTGTGGTCGGAGAAAGGCGAGCTTGGGGTAGTTGAGTGTCTTGTGGATCTTGGTGCCGACATGCACGCAGATGCGCACGACGATATCGCTCTGGGAATAGCTGCCAGACATGGGAAAATCGACATATGCCGTTTTCTGATTGAAAAAGGCAGCCCAATCAACTGCCAGGGCAGCAACAACGAAACTCCGTTGCACGCGGCTGCCAAGGAGGGCGATGAAGCGCTTGCCAGCTATCTCATTGAGCAAGGTGCTGATATTCAACTACTTGATCATGATGGCAATACTCCACTACTGCTCGCTGCACTAGGCTGTCACACGGATGTGGTTCGCCTACTGCACGAGAACAATGCCGATATCAACAGCAACAATCAGTTTAACAACACCGCACTACACATGGCGGCCATGTCCACAAATCTGGAACTAGTGCACTATCTGCTACAACATGGCGCTGACGTGCACAAGGCAAATGACGGAGGCGACACTGCTGTTGGGCTCGCTGCTAGAGCCATGCAATATATCGCACGCGCTCCTGACCCTGAGGCGGAAGCCTATGAGGCACCTGCAGAAGCGTATCTCGAGGCTGCGGAAATCTTTGAGCTGCTGCGAGAATATGGCGGAAGTACAAGTCACAAAAACCAGAAGGGTACGACTGCGGAAGCGGCGAGGATATCCGCACAGCAAACTTGGGAAACTAATTTCCCATCTAAATAGCTCTCTGCTTGTAAGTAGAGGTTTTGAACGATCATTGTCAATCTCGTGCCGGATCCGGGTACGCCGGCTGGCGGTGACATAGTCCACTACGAGGCCAGCACAACGTCTGACCTGAACAGCTTCTTCCGTTTCCATGGAGGACGGAACGTGTATGATAAGGGGGAATATCTCAAAAAGGACAGCTCAGTATTCACAACCGCTGCTGCGTATCCACCGTACGCTCCATCAACTCGAGCAGTCTGGTCATAGGCTTACCCTGTGTCAAGGGATCGCGACGGGCAGCGCGGATGGACATGCGGAACTTCCGTGAGCTTTGCTCTAAACAAGAGGCAACCACACAGACAGAGATCAGAATTGCGTTGAGAATGGCGAGATGCTTCTCCTGTTTCGGCGCAATCGACGTAGTTTAATGTTTCTGACTCTTCGCAACCGAAAAGTGCATGCGACCGCTACTTATGGACCTAATGGCTCCTTCAATGGGCTCAGCACATTCCGCTGTCATTCCCCAATAGTATGGAATTACAGCAGGAGCAGACACAATGGTACAACCCTGACCTCGCTGACGTTCGACGGTGCAGGGTTTTACTGCAGAGATTGGCGTCCATCTAAAGACTAATTTTGGGCTTGCGGCAGACGTAGAGCTACTGAGACCTTTGTTTAGTTGCGTTGGATACGAATGTGTAACAAACCGTTGTGGCGGCACTGCCCTGCGCTATATATACTACTATTACGCCCACGTTGATTGCTAGAATTGCTCTCAATGCCCTAATCTTTTGCCCCGTGGCCTGACGGCATAGGCGTCCGTCACAGAATGCCCGCCATCTTTTGATGAAAATGAACCTTCTCGGTATTGACATAATGACATGAGTGGATCACCGCCCCATGCTGAAAAGCACCAAAATCGGGTTCAACTTCATATTGAGCTCAATTCACAAAAACAGAATTGGCAATCTTCCATACTTTCGAGGTTTGTTTTGAAAATCGAATGCATTACTAAGACTAGAAATTCCTTTTGCTGTCGGGCCTTCTTCTGAGCTCATTGTTCCTCTCGATCTGTTCGGCAACAGTCATGTTATCCTCGTGACGAGACAGCCTATGCGGATTATAATACGGCATGTCCGCTACAGGAAGCGTTTCCGGGTCCTGTAAGTACAAACACCTCTCGCTGAGCCAATGGCCGATCTTGTCGAGCAGAACGCGGTTCTCGCAAGGCTCTGCCTTTTCAAATCTGCAGCAGATGGTGATGTCTGGAGAACGATCAAGGCGAATGGTGTGATGGATTTCCAAGACACAGCTTGTCCCCAAAATCGCTGCGCAGCTCGGCACGTTGAATGTTGCATCTTCCCATAGCTTGAAGAGACAAGTTAGCAACTTGGCACAAAACGGTGCAGGGTTGACTCTCTGTTCTGACCCGAGGAGGCTCCGAGAGGTGCTGACTTACAGTGCCAATGCAAAGTATCTGGTCCTTGTCGTGATCGACCATCTTGTCTTTCGCTATCTGGTTTCGTATTGTGAAGACAACAAGAGCGTTGCTCACTCATGAGTGTGGGCTCCTCCTTCTTATACCGCCCGTTTTGTGGCTTGGCCAGGCGGCCGCAAGGGAGGCAGGAGGTGGCGGTGCCACCCCGAATAAACGCACTTTCTCTCCCATACGCTTCAGCCGCCATGCCCATGCCGAACAAAGCACTCCGCTCGCACTTGATCACCCATCCTCTAGGGCGGCAGGAACTTGTTATAGTGTAGTCTGGTACAGTTTTTTCTTTCGACGCTCATGACGTACGCAATATTGCATGTTTCCTTTCTCTGTTATTCAGCCGCGTTCACACTGTGCAAGTCCAGCAGAACATTGAATGCAACTCACCCCAGGAAATTGATTAGGACTTGAGCTTTGACTTCATCCAGCTGTAATTTATAGTCCGCTCTGAGAACCGTATCGCCAGACCGAGTGTTTCTATAGGCATCCTTTGACTACTCTGCTTCCCGCGCTGGACACTGATCTGTCTGGGCTCTATGTCGTCCTCATTTTCAGATAGCGGTACTGTAAAAACCGAAATGGGTGTCGCGGGGTTAGCTACATAACAATTTTATCGGGTGCCAGTTTGGCCACGGGCATTTGTGATCACGACTTCATGAAGATTGTGTAACCAGAGCAACGCCCTGCATAGTATCGGCGGCAAACCAGGCCGGCTGGTGGTGACATGCCCCACTAAGAAGTCGGTTTACCATTCAGGGGTACGATGAGCCCCCACAGCCGCGACACCGAGGCGTATGCTGAAAACATGCGTCCATCGTATTTCTTTTATGTCAGACGAACATACAATTCCGATAATCGATGGGAACTCTATAGCGAAGCAGACGGATACACTACTTGCCATGGTCGAAGATGGGAAGGCGGCTAAAACGCCCAAGGGCCAAAGGCGCCCGAGAGGCAGAAGAGGCCTTCCACCCTGCTGGCGGTTCACCTCGTTCAACCCAACACGGGTGGAACGTTTTCCAAGGCAAGAAAAGCGTCGCGATCCTAGCGCCCTACCGCAGGAGATTCGAACGGCCATCTGCCAGCTGCTGTCGTCGAAAGATATGAAGAACCTTCGACAGCTTTCGAAGCCGTGGGCTGACACAACACGCCCGATCCTATTTAAGACCTTCCGCCTACGAGTGAGCCTTGATAGCTATGGGAACATAGAAAAGATGTCTTCCAATCCGTCGCTCCGCGAGTATGTGAAAACGATTGATTATGACGGAAACACCATCGACACTCACGCAGCCGCGCATGGCTTCGACAGGTGGCTTTCGTGCGGCGCTGGGAGTGGCCTGGGATTGGTGCCGAAGGACATGGACAGATTTGTCGACCAGTTCACCAAAAGGCAGCTTGAACAGTATTACCAAAACTATCGTCGATACGGGCTCGGTCAGGACTACCTGCTCAGAGATGACTATGCGAGAGAGTCGCTTGTGAAAGCCCTAAAACGCTTCCCAGCCATTTACAACATGCGTTATGGTGTCACATCCGGCAGAATTGGAAATTTCGGTGGGAAATTGCCGTCTTTGGACTCGTTGAGCTCCATAGCACAGGAAATTCTGGCAGAACCAACCGGCTATTCTCGATATAGGAATACCGAGGAGCAGTTCTGGGCTCTGCTAGAATCACTGTGCGAAGCAGGCCACTCTGTGCATCTAGGGAGTGTTCATGGAAAACAGCTGGACCTCCAGCGGTGGGACAAGATTGCACAATCACTTGTATGCCACAAGCAGCTGCCAGCACTCCATGATCTCTCTCTCGAGTTTGCCTTCGCGCAGCATGAGCAAGACGAGACCACGCAACTGTCTGACATGATCGCGCATGCCCCAACTCTGCAAACTCTCCGGCTATCTTTTGGTCAGTTATCTTTCGACAATCCGAGCGCGATGATTCCCCTTCCCGATGTCATCAGCGACGGTGCAGAGTTGGGCCGCCTCCGAGCTTTGTCATTGACTGCGGTCAAAACCACCGAAGGCTGTCTGCGAAAGCTCATGCGAAGGCTGTCAGAGACCCTTCGGTCTTTAGATTTGTCGACCATTCAGTTCGAACAGGCGAGCCCCCCAGATGAGCATGGAAGGGGCTCGTGGATTCTGTTTATGACTTTCCTCGAGGAAGAGCTGCAGTTGAGTCACGTTCTGTTTAGCGGCTCATTAACGAATGGATGGAGTGAAGCATGGGTGTCAGGGGACGACGATCATGTTGATATTGGGCTGAGAGGCATGGAGATCACAAAAGCATTTGCTAAAGACTGTTTGAAGTATCAGATTGAGCGGTATGTTACACACAGAGGACCGTCTCCGTTTGTTGAAAAGAATGGTGATGAACACTATGGATGCTATTCTCTGAATAAACTGCCCTGGAAGCTCAATCTGGACAATTCATGGGGTTTCGAGGAGCGGTTGCTTACTTAGTCTTCTCCTTCGAGCGGGGCGCTCGGCAGAGCGACAAGCCAGCCGTGTGAGTTTATACAGTCAAAGAGGGACTGTTCACCTTGCGAGGATAATTTGATCTCCTTAGCCTTTGCCACTGGCAGATTTCCCTGACTTTGCAGGGAGCGCTCATGCGTTATTGAGAACTTGATGGGGATTGGGCATAAACGATCCATACATAGAATGGAAACGACTGCGAGAAAATGATAGAGCTACTCGTTTCAAAATTCCGTGGTAAGAGACCACATAGGCACCAAGACGCAACGCATGGAAGACTTTGTCAGCTTGTGACAACTGAATAACACACCCAATAACCGTCTGGCCTCCGCCCAACGGCCGTGCACGGCAGCCAGTCATCCCCGTGGAAGAACGGTTCCAATGTATAGCGTAACCCTTTATCATCGGAGAATTCCTGCTCACCATGAGCCATATTGGATTGTAGCGTGAAGGGATACTTTCGCGCACCTTGTAAAGGCGCTTCTCAACTCGAACCTCTTCGTCGTAGCTTAGGTTATCCGAAGTGGTAATTTTGGCGTGCCATTCCAATATTATGGACGGCTTGCCCATTGGGTTACCTGGGTCTGAAATAATAGCGTTCCACTGAGCATAATTGGCCGAAATAAGTGGGCCATGATAGTCAATCTTTGTTCTCCTTTAAATGTGCACCCTCCTCTGGGATACCATCCACGCAAAAGTAGTGAAGCTCCACCACGATGGCACGAAAGCTCCAACACGATGCGGGATAGTACAGCAGCCAACATCGGCGCTAGTGGCGCATCCTGTCAGTTGGACATGACTCTCCCGTTTAATACCGATATGCATTGCGATGCCCCGCTTGTCTTGTCGGACTCTCTGCTGTACACGAATGGGATTTCTCGTGCGTCACCTGCGGCAGAGCCAAAGTCCACTCTGACGCCTACACGGCCACGAAAGGATGTTCGTGTCTCAGATACACGTGCGGGTCGTGAAATAATATGCATCGGGAGCAGCGATGAAGACGAGTCGCTCGGCACAGGCAAACCCAGAACGCTGATGGAGACAGCGCAACTCACAACACCACCATCAGGAGCATGCCGCGCCAGCGCTTTGCAAAAGCCGTGGAACAAGGCAGATTTGACAACAGCTCTGCTAGACCTACAGAACAACGTCCGACATGACCACGCACGACTGGTCATACAGGCAATTGAGACCACCGCGCCTGTGGAGAGGCGAATTCACCACGGAGCGGATATTTTCGAAGGGCCGTGTAATGTCGCTGCTCCGCACAGAAAAGGAGAGACTATGCGGATCCAGTTTGAGGTATGATCATATACCCAAGATCGGAAATATCCATACTCACATGGGGAAACAGCAATACTTCAGCGCTGGAACCGATGTGCACCAGGAACACCATCCTATAAAACGTATCAAGACCACGAGGGAGAGGGTTCCACCATATCAGTTCCACCATGTGAACATACAAAAGAGCATACTGGCACCAAACACCATGCTGACTTTTGTGCCGCACTTACGCGATCTCGATGGTGGTGAAGTGCTGAAATATGATTCATGGTTGCGGGAACTCGATGATATCGACACCAAATCCGGCTTTAGGCCGATGAGCCGGGAGGAAAAAGTCATTTTGACAGTCCAAACGGAGCGCGCAGCGACTCTATCTCTGTATCTTGATACCTGGTTAGAGAAACTTGGCATAGCCAACTGTACAAAGGCAGCATTGATTGCTTATCTGGCTGGCGAAGAACCTGGAAATACCACCAAGCTTCAGACTAAGTCGAATGTCATACAAGCCGGTCACGAGACGACTATGAGCAGCGCGACTAGCCAGAGTTTGAGAGAGGCTGCCGTGTTGTTTGCAGGCGCGTTCAAGCAGGCTTTCGAGAACAAGGATCTGCCACGCGCGAGACAAGTTGAGCTGCGAAGGGTCTTACTCCTAGAAGAGCCTGTTGACGGGAGTTCGGATCCTAAGCTGGCAGCTACAGATGCAGATTCCATGCTGCAAGGAGATATAGACGAGCTCACAGAAGCACACCTGGCCACCTATACCAATCTCGGCTGTCTCATTTGCTACAGCCATTCCTGCGATCATGGCGACTACGACATCCAGAATCTCAAGCGAGCATTCTCCATGGGGGCAGTGATGCCGCTGGGCGAGCTTCTTAAGCAACGACGACGAAAGACCACACCGAAGAGCACGGAGGCAACGGCGACCCTGGAGCCGTGTCGCCGGACATGTCATCGGTCGCCGTTGCCAGTGGGCGAACTGGAAGAAGCAAAACCTTGGCTGGACAGCGAAGTTGTACTTCTAAAATCAATCTTTTCGATGCTTGGCCAGAGTCAGCTGCGGCATGATTCAATCTGCTTTGCGGCAAACATCTTGAATCGCGATTGCAGTGCCGTCTTTCGCAAATTTGAGTCTCTGTCTGTCGAAGTACCGAGCGCGATGCCTCTGGAGTCACTGCCAGTCAAGCCTCTTTCCTGGTATTGCAATCGCCGAAAGATTCTCATTGGCGAGTGGCAAAATCACACGACAACTCACGAGCACCAACGCCGCGAAATAATTGACCCGTGTTCGCACGAGGGCATTTGCACATCACAGAACTGTCCTTGCGTCAAATTGGGCATACTGTGTGAGAAGTGGTGTAAATGCAGTGCAGAGACGTGCTCGTACAAGTTTACGGGCTGCGGATGCCATGCCTCAGGCGCCACAGGCAAGAGCTGCCAAGCAAAGGGAAAAAAAAACCGATGCCTCTGCGTCGAACTCAATCGCGAGTGCGATCCGGCGCTATGTCAAAGCTGTGGTGTTCTGGAGAAAGCGGATCCGCACAACGCTGGATCATACATTCTGCGTGAGACAGGCTGCCAAAACTGTGAGCTCCAGCAAGGAAGCAGCAAACAGCTCCTCTTGGGACAGAGCCGACTGGATGGAGTCGGGTACGGACTTTTCACTGCTGAGGACCTCCTTCAGGGCGTTTTTGTGATGGAATATGTCGGCGAGCTTATTACGCAGGACGAAGGTGTGCGAAGAGAAGCTCGCCGGAGCGACGTTTTTGACGAAGAGTCCAATAGCTCATATAATTTTACTCTTCTTGAGCATGAAGGCATCTGGATCGATTCTGCGCAATACGGAAATCTCAGCCGCTACATCAACCACGCTGAAGGGACCGCCTCTAATGTGACGCCTCGAATATTGTACGTCAACGGCGAGTATCGAATTAAGTTCACCGCTCTGCGAGACATTCGAGCCGGAGAAGAATTATTCTTTGACTATGGCGAAAACTTCCCAAACCTGACCAAGAAGCTTCTCGACAACAAGCAGAGAGTGAAGCCAGTGAGTCCGCGGAAGCTAGGACGAGCACCACGGCTGGCTGCCGGCAAAATTGTCGCTCGAAACGCGCTCAAGCAGGAACAGAGAAGGTCGGAGCGGAAAAGACTTGGGAAGGGTCAGTCAACAGGACGAAAAAGACATGCAAGCACCATATGCGTCCCCATTGAACCAGCAAGTAAAACACAACTCGGAGAGGTGAGACTAAAGTTAAGCGGTGATAGCTTCCGCGCTCGCGGACCGTGACGCCTGAACTGCGGCAATAGTACCGCAGCAGGCGGAGAGAGTATGGGACAGTTGATGTCATGGTTTGCAATGCGAAATTTGGAATCACCATTTTTGCGAGCGAACATGTAAGAAGTGCGACGTACTGTAGTAGAAATGAATATTGTAGCAAAGACATGAATGCGAAAGCAATGGGTAATAAAGTGACTTAGTATATTGGGGCAGCTCGGTGCCTTGCGGTGGGTGCGGGTGTGGCAATGTTCTCTGTATTAATACTATGAATTAACTCAGGTCTTGATAAGCGAATGTGCACGGCGATATGCACTATTGTGCCACAGGTGACGGTGCAGGGGGCACGAACAACGTTGAGTGCGGCTGGGATGAATTTGATTGTTCAAAAGGAAAAAAAAGAGATTTCGGAGAAAGGCTCTCTGAAGCTAATTTACATAGATCCTAGGTAGGGCGTCTATTCAAGCCCAGTTCCCTCCATAAAAGCCAGAACCTGACGGATCCGAGACTTCTTCTGAAGGTTACGGCCAGCGCTCCCAATGTCTTAGCTACCTGGGGTCGATCCTCTCCTAGAATTAATTCGATGTCAATAGCTCCCATGTACCATTCTCGCAGTAGTTAGGTGTACTTAACACGGGATCTTTGACCCTCCCGGATTTAGTCTTTGTAAAAACAGCTTGCCCATTAATAGTCAAGTTGTCGAATCTCTCCGGACTATCTATGTCACCCTCGCCAGCCAAATAAACATGTACGTTGTGTTGGCCGCCTCGAGCCGGGCCACTGGTACTGAGTCTTATGTGGAGGTCGTCGTCAGATTGGTTTCCCGTTGTACTGTCAATGGTGAAGTCATGTGGCGGTCCGCTGGCAAAATTTGTTAAATTAACTCAAGTTGGGGTCATACTACCTTGTTGCGGGCTTACAAGATCTTGACCCTTGAGTTATCCAGCGATTTGGCCGTTACCACAGCATAATGCTCACTTAAAGCTTTGAGTGTTTGACGTGAAACTCCAGTTATCGCTGCGGTTTCCCCTAGTCTTTCATCTGCTCTCGGAGACCAGGTCACCTCTATACCATCAACAGTTCCATGGTAGGTATCGATGGCGAGCGTTTTTGTATAAGAGTTCGCCATCGAGAAAGCAGTGTGCCTAATCTGGCCTGAAGACGTACAGAATAGTCAGGTATCCGCTTTCAAGTGGTGGATGCGGGGTTACCCGGCGCGGAACAAGTTGCTTCCTTTGGGCGGGTCTTGGGCAGTCGCCGATACTAAGACAGCAGAGCTTTTACTACGCACATCTGATTGGCCGAGTCCTTCTCCGACATGGAGCCGCGACGAAACAGGACACAGGTTCCATCCACAACTTTGCCTACCCTCTTTAGAAGTTTTTCGACGCAGCTCCGTTTTCCTTCAACAGTTAACACCACATGATAGCACGACAAATGGCCTCAAGCAGTCCTATCTCGGCGTCTTCTCCACTTGCCGACGAGAGCCTCACCGATGAAAATCTTGACGACTGCGGGAGCCTCGTATGCTCTGATGAGGAGACCGAGATCGAGGAAGTTTCCGAACCCGTCGAGAGATACAGAGATCATATATATTACCCTGTATGCATTGGGGAAACTCTGCCTGACACCTCGTACCGCATCATACATAAGCTGGGCTGGGGAGGGTTTTCCACTGTGTGGGTAGCACAAGACCTCGGAAACCATCGTATTGTTGCGTTGAAGATTGGCATTCCTGGTGATAGGGGTGATTGGGAACTTAAAATGCAGAAGGAAATACTTCAAAAAGTAGCAGATGGATCTCGCTACCTTACCTTTTCACGGGCCTTCCGTCTCCCCGGTTTCGCAGGCACGGAACACCTCGTAATGGTGTCTCCCGTCCGCGGGCCGAGCCTCCACTACTGCCTAAGAGGGCTACCCTTAAGTATGAGGATGAATGCTGCAAGACAATTGCTCCTGGCCATAGAGTCTTTGCATGATGCTGGTATCGTTCATTGCGGCAAGTAGTTCGCACAGCCTCGTTTCATGGACTCTACCAGCTGACTTTATCTGTGTACAGATTTGAACAGCGGGAACGTCTTGTGGGACACAGTCTCCGTTGATCAGCATACGCCGGAAATGATCTATAGAGATTTCGGTCGCCCCCATAAGGCCTTGCTCTGGCTGAAGACTTGGAAAAGGGGCGAGCTTGTCCAACCAGCGCACGTGAAAGAAGAATTGGTTCGAGGCAACGTCTTTCTTTCTGACTTCGGATTAGCCATCAGGGTTGGTGATACAGCCAGGTGCAAGTGGCAGTCGCCTTCCGTTTTCTGCGCACCCGAGCGATTCCATGATGAAAATCCTAGTCCCGCTAGCGATATGTGGAGCTACGGGTGCCTTTTCGCCTTGCTTTACCTTGGTTTCGTTCCCTTCCAGGGTAGATCAAATGTCACAGCATTGTCTAACCTGGTACGCAGCCTGGGGCCACTTCCTGTGCAGTGGGCTGGCAGGTATAAGGCGGGTGGTACTGCCGATGAACTCTGGTATGATCAAACACGTACACCAGCTACCACAGTGAGTCTGGACGAAATTACCAAGAGGGCCAGGCCCGAAGCGAGCGACTCGGAAAGGAAGTTGGTGGTTTCGATTCTCCTAAAAATATTCACCTACTTCCCTCAAAATCGTCTGACAGCCAAAGAGCTATTGAAAGACAAAGACTTCAATCAGCTTATAGTCACATATGAGCAACAAACGCTAAGATAGTAGAAATCTATATGCGGGATATAGCACTTATCGAATGGTATCGAGACGATGCGCAAGACAAAGCGAATAGCTTCTCCTGATTCCGTCTCGGAAGGATCGAACATGACATCAGGGAATATATCCGCGAAGGACGACTCCGTATTGAGGGCCACTCCTGCACAGCTTCACTCCACCAGCTCGAGCGGTCTGGGTTCTATGAGTTGTAACCTAAGCTAGGTGACAGCGACGGGCAGCGTGAATGGACGAACCGCGTACGGGACATACGTGGGCTTTGGTCTGCACAACAGGCAGCTACACAGACGGAGATCGGAATCGCGCTGAGACTGCCGGAGTGTCTCTCACGTTTTGGCGCCGTCGACGTGGCTTTGATGTTTCGCATCGTGCGGGAGTTTACAAACCGGGCGAACATCAGCTATATGCTGGCAATGGGAAGTTCCACGGCGATTCAATGCTAATCACGCCGACATACGCCTCTGGCACACGTTACCGTCATAGAATAGCGCCTCCTTACTCTCGTAGTGGTAATGGCAGGCGCTATATGTCGTTTTCAATGACATGTGTTTAAGATTGTTATTGCGTACTATTATTATAACACACCAGGTAATCTGTATACCGACTTTGAATTTATGAGATTAGTGATGGAAGCATGTTCATTTAGTTGAGCGGGAATTCGCATACTACTACTACTACTGTAGGGTGCATTCCCCCCGCCTCAAGCAGCATCAGCACAGTCCGATCCTGCTCCTCAGCCCTCCACCATCACAGACTCCCCCAACTTAAATCTTTCGTCCCAGCTCGCCGTACCGTCCTGGGGCTTGAGACCAGAACACTTATCCTGGACGCAGCAAAACAACGTCGAACGTTGACGTGGCACGAGGCCGCTGAATGGCAGCGCGACAGCATGTACATCCTCAGCGGCTATCACTCCGAGAAGGCGGACTATCTCGAAATCCTCACCAGCTTAACCTTCCTCCACAACGAGACGTGCAATGTGTACACGCACCTAATCGGCGCACTGCTCCTGCTGCTCATCGCGACCACGACCATGCGGGATCTCTCGCAGTCTCAATTCTCCATCGTGTTTGGGACAGACTACACCATGTTTGGGATCTTCTTTTGGTCAGCTGAGTGTTGTCTGCTTTGTAGCACGGCCTTCCACCTCCTTGGCGCACATTCGCGTGAAGTCGAGGATTTTTGGCATCGCATGGACCTATTAGGTATTGTTATTGTAACGATAGGTACCTTTATCCCGGGAATCTATTACATCTACTTTTGCGAACTTTCCTTGCGACGATTTCACTGGTTTATTGTTAGTCCACCCTAACACGTACTGGATTTCCTTTTCACCGCCAGACTGTCTACTCTATCATATGCTGATACTATCCTCATCCAGGCCATCATATCAGGATCCTCTACATCTGCCCTGATATTTATGCCTGTTTTTAGTGCGCTGCGCTGGCGAAAGGTCAAAATCGGTGCATACCTTATGCTTGGCGCCTCGGCACTTATCCCGCTGCTCCATGGGTCTCAGCGGTACGGCCTTGAGTATACGCCAGCGGCACCGCTATCTATGCAGTACGTGTAGAAACTACTTATTTTATTCAAGTAGAATTACGTTGTGAATTAAGAACTTTTTATAGCTCCGGGTCCCCGAGCGCTTTTCTCCTGGTAAATTCGATATTTGGTGTAGCTCACATCAAATTTTCCATGTCGCCATCCTATGTGCTATGTATATACACATATTTGGCCTAATGCAGGCTTTCACAGCGTGTCATACATTGGATGTCTGCAATATCCAGGCAGCTCACAAAGCAGCTCAGCGATCGTAAGAGGGGTAACTGAACGGCGCGGATGTCGGGTGCAACTGGAGAAACCAGCAGAAGAGATGAAAGATCGAAGTACAACAACGATGAATCATACGCGATAGTCGCCTAGCATTGAAAAGTTATGATGGATGGTCAATTTATATGCAACCTCAGCTCCGCTAGATACTTGAAGTTCCATTATGTATTCTGAGCGTTCCTCCTTGAACTAGAAATACGGCTTTCTCCATTATATAATTCGTTTCGTCATTCGTCAGCTGAAGTGACATTGTTTGCATGCATTAGCTTCCCATGCATTGAACGTTGGCAATATTCGGCTAACAATGAATACTTCACAATCCAAGTTTGCCTAGTTGAACAGAAGGAACTGATTATTCCAAGAAAACTCATGATCTGAGGAATTGCTTCCACATTTCATCGGTTCCATCTATGACGCCGAGATACTGCTTCACCTTCTCACGCTGCGTTACAGGCACTGGCAAGCCATATTGCTTTCCAACAACGAGGCCTTCAACGAAAGCTTGAAATATTCGTTGTCGAATCGACCCTGGTTCGTGTTCTGATAACAATCTTTCCAGTGTTTCTGGAACCGTCTCAGCGATCAGCCAGCGATGGGCATTCAATTCGCACTAGCAGAGGATCAGGCATGATGCGGGAGGCATGTTTAGGAATCGGTCCTTTCCTTTGGTTCTCGAGCGCTGCGCAAATTGAATTATAGCAGTTAGAAAGAGAAGCAGTCTGCTTGAATCGCGGTCTCGACTGATAGCCGTCAGCTCCTTCATCACGCACGGTTCGCATCCCGAAACAGTTGTTCTTCGTAGCCGCCGTCAATAAACTTTTCGAAGTATTCCGCGATGACTGTCGCAAAGTACTGTACTGGAAGCTCACCTTGCGTTTCAAGGATAGCCAAGTGCGTGCTGAACAGGACCACTGTCCGGGACACCCTCTCATGCCTCTTTGCGTTCCAAATGGATCTGTCAAAGTCGACTAAGAACTCGCGGGAACTCGCGGACTCCGTAGTGCAGTGATTTTCCCGCGTCTCTGTGATAGGCCAAAGTGGCAAACTGTGCAAAGATCCGCGCGGAAACATTCTCGCACTGAGCCGCTGCCAGAATGATGGCCGACCCAACCAGAACACCAATCACCAAGAGTGCCTTCAGATCTTCAGTCGAGACCACTTGGAATATCTGTACAGACAGCGCCGTCATAGCAGTCAGGGTTTTGACGTCCCGAGACTCGACTATTGGTATGCCAAATTTGATAAACGCTTCGGCCCATCTTTGCAGTCTATCTGTCTTACCATTCTTGACGAGGTCTTGCAAGACATGCATTACCTCCCAGCGTCCAACCCAGGAGTGCCTCAGATACAACCTCACTATTTTGAGAGGAGGTGGCAAGTAGAATGACAGCGTTGGGGTTTTGATGCCGAACTTAACCCTTCTAGACGAGTTCTCGTATCTCGCCGCGAAAAGCTGCTCATGTCGATTTACTGCCACAGACTAAACCAAGCCCGAACCCAACAAGTCGCCTCCTCCCCTCTCAACAACTTGTGACTGTAATGCAGATTATTGCGCTCTTACCCACTTCTGACTGAATTCTCTGCGGAGTGGGTATAGCGCAATAGTTTGTGTTGCAGTCACAAGTTGTTGAGGGGGGAGAAGGCGGCTTGTTGGGTTTGGGCTTGGTTTGGTCTGTGGCAGCGAAACGATAGAGGTCGGGATGGAGTCACTGGGAGCACAAGTACATGCCAGGTCTGTATGAGGCTGCATGTGTGTCTCTATACCCGCCTATACACTGGGCGCAGATGATTCGAACCTTTGGCTGACAAAGAAATCAGTTTTTCTCGATAGAATCAACGCGTTGTATTATGATAGCGGCTCACCATGGTGTTCACTCTCTGCCATAAGCACCTATGATCCATTGGTAGGTACCAGACATAACCATAGGGTATCAAAGCTGGCGAGCGTCCAAGATGGGAGAAAAAAGAGAGCAGTAAACAACTGGCATCAACGCGGTTCCTTGTAATTTTCATTTCGTATACAAACTGTAATGGGTGTATTATAGCAGGTGCTTTTGGCGAGTTTTAGTGTCAAAGTCGGTCTGCTATTATTTGGCTGCATGTGGATTATCTGGTTATCTTGGAAGTAACTGCTGAAAGTGGTCCGTCTGTACCGCGTCCTTTGTTTTCGGGCCCTTTCATCAAGCGACCTACCAAACCAGTGGCCGACCGAAGCAACGACAACGCGGGTCTCCATGGCGAATTCATCGTATCCCACCCAAGTTGTCGTGCGTCTGCATGATTCTGTCCATGAACTATTCATAATAGGAAATCACAATATTTACATAATAAAAGCTGAAGAATTCGAATTTTGCTTTTAATGGAGTGGACACTGGAGCCATGCATTATTAATATATTATTACATATTAATACAGCGTTACCGAACATGCACCGTAGAGGAAACGCCAGATTCGGCTCCGCCCTTGTGGACACTACCCTATACCAGAGTAGACATCCGATTGTTGCGTTTTTTGGGGGGGGGGGGGGGGG
>JARJRE010000047.1:0-61029 GCA_030783385.1 Akanthomyces dipterigenus | reverse complement strand
TTATAGGACCTATATAAGCTTACTAATAGAGGGATATTTAAATTATTAACACACCTATGACCAATAGTAACCATGGATTGGACTGTATCTTAGGTTGACATGATAATCAAAGCAATTCTAGGGAATGGTTCTTATCCCTTTGGGCGTGCAGAGGCTCCAGGCGAGGGGTTTACCCACTGACAAGGGTGCACTTTTAGTATTTGTCATTTCGGCTGGCCTGTTTTGCCTCTATACAGCTCCGCGGTTGTACACAGATGAAAAAAAAAGAAAAAAAAATCGTTTACGTATGTATATGTCATGTTGTAAATGAAAACTGACGCTGATATGTACTTGGGGACGCCGAAAGTATATCGTCGTGCTAATTGCTGCTAGTAAGAACCGAGTTCCTTGTGGGAGGGGCTCCTAGACATGGTTCGCGTAACCCAGCAGCCCACACCCAGCTACCAGTAGGCTGTTATGCTGCCAGGGTGGACACAATTTCGAGGGAGAAAAAGAGACGAGTCACATTAAACACCTGTTGGGATCTGTCATTCTGTTAGACCCAACTTTTCCATGTTAGGACCTCTGTCTAGTCACGGAGCCATCCAGGAGCTCCCGTGTAGGTACCGCAAACAGTCATCATTCTCATGAGGGGTCGCTCCAGAGCCTTTGTAAAGCCAAAGAGGCAATTGAAAAAAGGTAATGCAATTCTCTTTTGGAATCGCGAGTCAAGCGACTTTTCACGAAACACGTCATCGGTACACACGGAGTAGCGCACAGGGTTTGGTGGCGGACCAGATATAGCACTGATGTGCGACTGGTACGTCCCCCTCAGCAATCGATAAGGTTGACACCACGCGAGCAGGGTTTATCTTTGCTCATGTATGGCCGCAGATCTACCAGCAGACATGCATGATACAACTTGAAAAATCGTGGCAAACTCAACGTTTTCACATTTCCAGGTTTACTATATATATGACAGTAGTTTTATTTTGACAATATTAATTACCTTGGCAGATGAACTTTGATTCTGCCTCTCACGGGCTGCATGCAATCAAGACTCGAACCTTGCATGTCGTGCACGTGACACACGAGCTGCGGGAGGCGCTGTCATGAGCCAATCAGGGTCTCTCCGCAGAGCGAGGCACCAGGGCAGAGAGCATCTTCCAAGGTCATCGTGACGGAACAAGATTTAGCTCTCGACTTCTGCCTATACTGAATTAAATTTTGCCATCTGTCCGCCAGTACCAGTACGCCCAGAGAGCCCTACGTCTACTGCCACCTTTTTTTTTTCTTGCCGTCGTGCCACGGAGCTGTCTCCAGGTGGATCACGCGACGTCAAAGCCGCCCTGCTGAGTTGTTGACGATTTCTCTGCACTGAATAACTTGGCCATTTTGAAAGGAGAAGGAGGCGCTTCAGACAGAAAATCATGTCGAATCTGGAGACGCACGTCACGGTGCAGAAGCGAGCGTACTATGCACCACCCTGGGCCGACGTCAGCATTATTGGTGTGGCGGGCAGCTCCGGCTCCGGAAAGTCGACTCTTTCTCAAGCGATTGTCAAGAAGCTGAACTTGCCATGGGTGGTGATTTTGTCCATGGTACGGGTTGTTTACCAGTCGTTCCTTTTTCGGTGTCTGACTGTGCACAGGATTCATTCTACAAGACTCTCACACCTGAGCAGTCGAAGCTGGCTTTTGACAATGACTACGATTTTGACTCACCCGACGTGAGCCCCCCTGCTTACTTTGGCTATCCTTGAGCTAACAGTACCCTCAAGGCCATCGATTTTGACATCTTGGTTGAGCGTCTACGGGATCTCAAAGCTGGGTAAGTGGCTAGATGAGGCGCCAGTGATGTCGTATGCTCAACGTATGTGCAGAAAACGTGCCGATATTCCAGTATATTCCTTTGCAAAGCATCAGCGTCTGGAGCAAACCACATCCATTTATTCCCCGCATGTTCTTGTCCTGGAAGGTATTTTCGCCCTGTACGACCCCCGGGTGTTGGAGCTTCTGGACATGGGTGTGAGTGACTGCCATGCCAAAATACTGTCGACTCGTTAGTTTTGACATTGGCACAGATTTACTGTGAGGCTGATGCGGACACTTGTTTGGCACGTAGGAGTAAGTTCATGCACACGGCTGATGCAGTGTACCCTGGCTAAGACATGCATGAAAAATAGTTGTGCGAGACGTCCGCGAGCGTGCTCGAGACATTGGGGGTTGCATCAAGCAGTGGTTCGCGTATGTCAAGCCCAACTTTGAAAAGGTAAACTTGCTTCTCAGCTTTGAAAGTCAGATCTTGGCTTACCAAAGTTCAGTTCGTCGAGCCGCAGAGAAAGGTCGCAGATCTCATCGTGCCGCGGGGCATCGAGAATCGCGTTGCACTTGGTAAGAGAGGTTGTATGAAGCTGAGAAAACCAGCTCCTAACGATGTCTATAGATATGATGGTTCAGTTCATCGACAAGAAACTGATCGAAAAGTCTACACATCACCGAGACGCACTGTCGAGACTGGAAACGGAATGCAAGGAGCAACCGCTTTCTGACCACGTTGTTGTGCTGAACGGTACACCGCAAATCAAGGCCATGAACACAATCTTGCAGGACATCGACACATCGGCTGAGGACTTTATCTTTTACTTTGATAGACTGGCCGCGCTGGTGCTTGAACAGTAAGCATCACCATGCCTCCAGACGGGCTGTGCAAACGCTAACCGAGACAGAGCGCTCAACAATGTCCAATTTCAGAGTCTATCCATCAACACGCCTGCGGGATACGAATACAAGGGCCTGGCGCCTAAAGGTGAGGTCAGCGCCGTCATTGTGCTGCGCGGCGGCTCCGCATTCGAAGCGGCGCTGAAGCGCACGATTCCTGATTGCCGAACAGGTCGCCTCTTGATCCAGTCCAGCTTCGAGACTGGTGAGCCGGAGCTGCACTACCTGAAGCTCCCTGATGACATTGGCACGCACGAGAGCGTTTTGCTACTGGATACGCAAATGGCGAGCGGCGGCGCGGCGCTCATGGCCGTGCAGGTCTTGGTCGACCACGGCGTGGCTCTCAACAAGATTGTGCTCGCGACGTACTCGGCCGGCAGGATCGGACTCCATCGGCTCATGACTGTCTTTCCGGAAATCAGGGTGGTTGTGGTGAACATATTGGCGGACCAAGAGCAGCGCTGGGTTGAGAATCGATATTTTCGTTGTTAAGTCATGCATTGCTTGGACAGGACGAGCGGCTCCCAGGGTTGGCGGCGTAACTAGTTGGCATTACATCTTGCATATAAGCATATAGCACTTTCACATAGTCTTGACCGTACACCGGGCTGACGTGTCATGTATTGAGATTATTGTTTCACGATGGTTTGTGGAGTCTATTCGTCTAGTAAAGCTGGCTTGGAACCACGTCCATCCATCGGTGCCTGGCCGGTGTTCTTCGATATCGGATCGGAGCTCGGCCTGCCGACATCATGTCCGCGGGCGCGCCGTCGGCATATACCGACCCCGAGCGACGTCTGTGACAATGAAGCACAAAGGTGCGAAAGCGGCGCTACGACTAAAAATCAGATACGAATTGCGGTACCAAGCGTCACAAGCAAGGAAGAAATTGATGAGGGCTTTTTTGCTTCAGCTCCCATTGACATGCACGGAGCGGCCGGAAAGCAAACCCAGCTTGCGTTGGACGATCGTATTCTCCAGTGGAGCTCGTCCCGATGCGTGCGTGCGTTGGTGATTTTCAGGCGTCCCACAGCGCTGTTATCAATAGGCGGCCGTCATCCCCCAGGACGCTGTCGAGCCCCAACCCACCGCAGCCACAGTGGCTCACGACTGCTATCCGTGGCGCGAGAGACAAAAAAGTCCGTCTGATGAGGGTCTCTTGACAAGCCTATGACGCCACTCCCTGTGCCGTGCTAGCCAGCTTCAGCAGCGCCTAACCTGATTGCTCGAGGTGACCCAGTGCCTTTTCCGTCAACGCCGCGATAGCTGTATTGAGAGTCGTTTTTTTTTCTCACTCCCTTCCATTCGTCCTTGGACTGTTGCTTTGAATTGCTCATCTGTCCCACATCAATTGCTCCCGAAACTCTCATCATCGTCACTTGCGACTAGCCATCTATGCCTGTCCTCAGGTAGTGTAGGTAGCTTTGCTTCGCTCTGTCTGCGTGTTTGCCGCGGAGCTCCCGCATCGCTGCTGTCTGTTGCGCTGGCCATGACTGCGCCGCTCCGTCCCGTCGGCAGCGCTGCTGTCCGCCGTCTTCTGGGGCCGCTGCCTCGCAGCTCATTTGACCAGGCTGTCTACCGATCCGCGCCCAGGTCTAGAACCATTGCCCAGCTTCATCGCGCGACATCTCCAACCTTGAAGGCTGCCACCCTGGGCCACTGCCGTGCCCAACGCCCAGCAACAACCACCACCGCCCTGGTCCACATTCGCGCGCTCTCCGGCAAGCCACTGCCTCAGCGACAGTCATGGACGCTCAACTTTTGCTACAGGATGATGGCCTGGATCGGCACATCCATTGCCGTCGGCGGTATCCTCGTCACGGCCTTCTTCATCTACGATGCGACCACATACAAGGAGGGTGCCGACGCGGGCGACATCACCGTCGGCCAGCTCGCGCTGCAGCCGCGCCGCGGCGGGCCGAAAAATCTGCCCATTGCCGACGTCCTCATTGACGACAATGACAAGAATGGCAAGAGCGAGAACCAGGACAAGCCCAAGCTGGTCATCCTCGGAGGCGGATGGGGTGGCGTTGCTCTGCTCAAGGAGCTTCACGCCGACGACTATCATGTTACCGTTATCTCGCCCACCAACTACTTCCTGTTTACGCCCATGCTGCCATCTGCTACTGTCGGAACTCTCGAGTCGCGATCCCTGGTCGAACCAATCCGCCGCATCCTCGGCCGAATCCATGGCCACTTTATACGAGCCAGCGCTGAAGACGTATGCTTCAATGAAAAGCTCGTCGAAGTGTCGCAGACGGATAACAATGGCCAAAAGGTTCGCTTTTACGTGCCCTACGATAAGCTAGTTGTTGCCGTTGGCTCCGTGACCAACCCCCACGGCGTCAAGGGCCTTGAGAATGCCTTTTTCCTCAAGGACATCAACGACGCCCGGATGATCCGGAACAAGATTATTCACAACCTCGAGCTTGCCTGCCTGCCCACCACGTCGGATGTTGAGCGCCGCCGTCTTCTCTCCTTCTGCATTAGCGGTGGCGGTCCTACGGGCGTCGAGTTCGCAGCCGAGCTCTACGATCTCCTTAATGAGGACTTGACGCGAAATTTTCCTCGCCTGCTACGCAACGAAATCTCTGTCCACCTGATCCAGAGCCGCAGTCATATCCTCAACACGTATGACGAAGAAGTATCCAAGTATGCCGAGAAGCGCTTCGCCCGCGACCACGTCGACGTCCTGACCAACTCGCGCGTGCAAGAAGTCCACCCAGATAAGATTGTCTTTTCGCAGAAGCAGGCCGACGACACTCTTGTGACCAAAGAGCTCCCCATCGGCTTCTGTCTCTGGTCGACCGGCGTCTCTCAGACCGAGTTTGCGCAGAAGATTGCAAAGAGCCTGGGCGACTTCCAGACCAACCGAAGAGCTCTCGAGACCGATACCCACCTGCGCCTCACCGGATCGCCGCTTGGCGACGTCTATGCGATTGGCGACTGCTCGACGGTGCAAAACAACGTGGCCGACCACATCATCACCGTGCTGCGCAGCATCGCCTACAAGCACGGCAAGGACCCTGAGAACCTGCAGCTGCACTTTAGCGACTGGCGCAAGGTCGCTACTGAGGTCCGGCAGCGCTTCCCGCAGGCCGTGTCTCACCTGCGGCGCCTCGACAAGCTCTTCCAGGAGTTTGACAAGGACCAGTCGGGCACGCTCGACTTTGGCGAGCTCCGCGAGCTCCTCGCCCAGATTGACAGCAAGCTCACCTCGCTCCCGGCTACGGCGCAGCGCGCCAACCAGCAGGGTGTCTACCTGGGCCAGAAGCTCAATAAGCTGGCCCATCTCTCGCGTGGGCTCGAGGTCAACGACATTCGCGATGGCGACCTCGACGCCGCCGCCTTCAAGGCCTTTGAGTACCGCCATCTCGGCAGCCTGGCCTACGTTGGCAATTCGGCCGTCTTTGACCTCGGCGAGGGCTGGAACTTTACCGGCGGCCTCTGGGCCGTGTATGCCTGGCGGTCGGTGTACTTTGCGCAGAGTGTCAGCTTCAGAACGAGATGTCTTATGGCCATGGACTGGGCCAAGAGAGGGCTGTTTGGTAGAGGTGAGTGTTTTTTTTCCTGGTGAAAGCTTTTGGAGAATGAGGGCATCATTGACTAACTTGACGGGATAGATCTTATGAGCTTCTAGACGGCAAGGCCTGCGTGTTTGCTTTTGAGGAGCGGTGGAAATTATAGACACTGTTAGGATTTGCACAAAGAAAGAATTGCGAGATGTTTTTCTTTTCGAAATAGAGTCGCACAATAGTCGAGGTTCTTTGCGTTGTAGACAGGTTTGGGGACCTTGTGGCATGACTTTGGAGCAATTCATTATCTTCGATCTTTGCCATTTAAACCGTGCATCAAAAATCTATCAACATGAGAAGAAACAAAAGAAAACCGACGACAAAATAGCAACAATGTGCAAGTATGGAAAATATGCCAAGTGATAAAATCTTATATTCCCACAACACCCAACGACATGTGAAAAACATTCGCACCCAGTTTTCTCCCTTCTCTGCATTGCTCTTGTCTTCTTCATAGGACAAAGTCCTTGTGCGTCCACTTCTCCGTCGCCTTTGTCCGGGCCTGGCGGTGAAAGGGAATGTGCCTGCGGGTCTCGACGCGGCCACGGACGACCATGCTGCGGTAGCGGTCCTTGAGGAGGTTGCCCTCGGGCCGGAGGCGGCGCAGCGAGTCCTGCAACTCGTCGGGCAAGACGAGCTCGAGGTCGTGCTCGGGCAGCTTGTACTTGCCGAGCTGCCGTCTACGGAGCTTCTCGCCGCCGCGCAGCTCGCTCTCGCTCGCGCTGTCCTCAACCTGGAGCAGGGCCAGGGCGCGGCTCTGCTCCGTCTCGTCCACCTCGGCGGCGAGGTCCGCGATGCGCGCTTCCTGAATGCGGCGCGCCTTGAGGGCAGCCTTGTGCTTGGCGAGCTGCTCCTCGGCGCGGCGGCGCTGGATGCGATTGCGTTGGGCCTGCGTCTTGCGCTTCGGGCGCTTAGCCGACGCGACGGTGGCGGCGCTGCCCTCGTCCTCGACGCCGCTCTGGAAGCCCTCCCACTCAGAGTCCTCCTCCCACTCGGACATGTTGGCGCGCTCCTCGGCGGCTTCGGCCTCGGCGGCGGACTTGGCGGCGGCTTCCTGCTTCAGTCGGGCGGCTTCCTCGGCCGCGAGACGCTTCTTCTCCGCCTCGACTGCCCTTTCACCCTCCTGCGCAAGGCGCTCCTCGTAGTCGGTGAAGACGGGGTTGTAGCTATAGCCGCCTGTCGGCTTCTGGACGGCAGGTACGGGCTTGCCGCTGGCGACGAGCGAGAGCGGTGCATGCGTCATCGTCTTGGGTGTTCTGACGTTTAGTTTGGTATGGTCGAGGTTGACTTCGGCGGGCTGTTCTTGAGACGCATCCCACAGGTCAAAGGTGGCGTCGTTGACCTGGATTGTGGTATCGTGCTGACCGTCGGCGACTCGCTTCAGTCTGGCGAGGTCCTTGTGGGTGACCCAGTCGCTGCGCTGACGCTTCACAGGCAGTAATCCATTCGTTGTCCGGTCGCTTGATCGCTTGCGTGGGGCTAGCGCCGGCACGGCAGAGCGTCTGTTGAGAATCTCATCGGCCTTGAGAGTCTTTTTGGCATGTTTGGGATGCCTTTTCGAAATTTGGGAATCGCCTTTGATATCAATGGCGAACAGGTCTGCAGAGTCTCTTTCACGGATAACACCACTATGATCGAAAGTATTAGTGTTTCAGTATTCTTCGTGGATCGGTTTTCCGGTTCCTCTGCCAGAAGATATGATGCTCACCCTTGGATAATTTCCTCGTTCAAGTCCTCCAGGCCTTTCTGCACTTCGGTTACATCGACATTTTTTCTCCAGGCCTTTTTGCCCTTTCTGGAAGGCTGCTTATATTGACTCGGGGCTTCGTTCGAGTCACCGCTCAAAGGTTTTATGACGGGCATTTTGGGTGAATTATGTGGGATCAAGCAAGCCTACACCAGAGGTATTGAAAAGTCGATGGCTAGTTTTGCAGCAACAGTTTCGCCTGCGACAGTCGACCAGCGCAGTCCAACTTTTGAATTTTTTGTGGGGTCGTCGATAACCCCTCCAGCACACAGTGTTATCGGCCGCGACTTACCGACTAATTGGCACGGCCAGAGCCAGGCCCGCCAGAACCAGGGGTTGATTCTACAGCGGGCTACAGGCGATCGCCAGCTGAACATGAGCGCTGGAGCAGCGGCATATGCATCCTCTAGAGGCCCCTGGTCGCGAGCGCCGCCTGTCCTGTGGCAGCCCAATATTCCGGCTGCGCTTACCGATAGAGTGTAGGAGTTGCGCCAAAGGAAACCAGCAATTGGAATCAACCTCCGTCCTCTCCGCAATCAACTCCGCCACAGTCGACCTCGACCTGCATCGTGCAATTTTATCCGGGCGAGCAACATCATATCTTTACATCTGTGTCTTTTCGTCAAATATAGTGTGACACCAGCGACTTCTCTCACTACTGTGACCTGTTCGAGCTCCCTCTTCGTCTACGCCAATCAGGCACCTGATTTCCAAGATGGCGCAGGCGGGCGGCTCCTACAACAACCCCTTGAAGAAGTTCAAGTGCGTTTGGACGATGTGACTGTCGATTCTCTTTTGCTAATTGCCGTAGGCTGGTGTTTCTCGGCGAGCAGAGTGGTAAGTTTGCGTGCGCTGCGCTGGTGCGGTGAGGAGTGCCCCTGTTGCTAACGTGGCATGCGACAGTTGGCAAAACGGCTCTGATTACAAGATTCATGTACGACTGCTTCGACAACATGTATCAGGCCACCGTCGGCATCGATTTCTTCTCCAAAGTGAGCGAAGCGCGCCGCACCGTTTATTACCGCCCGCATCCGATTATTGACGAGCGACGACTCTTAGACCATGTATCTCGAGGATAGAACCGTACGACTGCAGCTCTGGGACACCGCCGGCCAAGAACGCTTCCGCAGCTTGATTCCCTCCTATATCCGCGATTCAAGTGTCGCCGTTGTTGTCTACGACGTATCAAGTGAGAGGACCATGACAAGTTGACATCTAGCACATAGCTGACGGCGATCGAACAGACGCGAAATCGTTCCAAAACACAAAGAAGTGGATCGACGATGTGAGAGCCGAGCGAGGCAACGATGTCATCATTGTCCTCGTGGGCAACAAGACCGATCTCAACGACAAGCGCGAAGTTACCACGCAACAAGGCGAGGACGAGGCCAAGAAGAATAACCTAATGTTTGTCGAGACAAGTGCCAAGCTGGGCCACAACGTCAAGCACCTCTTCAAAAGAATAGCGCAGGCCCTGCCTGGGATGGAGGGCACAGATGCTGCTGCACAGGCCTCAAGCCAAAGTTTGTATTCCCATGTATTCTTTGTACCGAAGTGAACGTGCTAACGCGCTGGCAGTAATCGATGTCAAGACCAACACTGCGGGACAGGCTCAGGAAGGCTGCTCGTGCTAGATGGTGCGGCCAAATAAAATCTCATGTCGGTCCGAATTTGCGAGTTTGTTTAGAGTTGAAGTGACTAACCCAGCCGCCCGCCGAGGTAGATGTTGGGCATGGCTGGCGCATCTAAGCATAGAGCTGGTTTTACCAGTCCCAAACCAAAAAGTACGGGCCTATGGGCAACTGCTTTACTACTGATTTTCTCGCGGTGATAACATGTGATTCTGTCTTTTGCATATAGAGTAGGCGAATTCGATGTCGACTCCTTGTCCAATGTTTGAACTGTGTAACAGTGACAAGGCGAGTGGCGGCATCATGGGTTCCGTCGAGGCAAGACGGGTCCATTTTCTGCCCATTTTGTGCAATAATCCGTCAACGAATGCCTTGCTCGACCTTGCGTCTGCAAGTCCAACTTAATTTACCCGAAAGAGAGAAGCTCTGTATTTAGTTACGGCTGTTGTTTCTTAGTAATGGTCCCGTGAGTCAGCACGTGACTCCTCACCTCACCACTGCAGCCTTCACGTCTTTGATCTCGGCAGCCACGGACCAAGTGGGCCTAGTTTGATGTCAGATCCCATGCAGCACGCTCCCGGCGCTTGACTGGGTTCTGCCTATTTTTTTTCTCCGGGTCATATTCTTGTTACAACATCCCCTTTGACTTGACACTGTATATACCAACCGAGGTCGCAAGGCCTGCACTGCTACCATGTCCAAATTTACCAGACTATACCTGCGCGTGCCGCATCCAACAGTACGTCAGCTCTGCGCCCTCCTCATGCAAAACGGGGGGTCCGGAAGCCCAATGAATTCAACGAGGGTGGTCACGAGGGCACATTTCACTAACCTCTTGTCTCGAACCTGGATAGACGCTCTTTGGCTGCATCAGCCTGCAGACCGGTACGGAACTCATCTCCCTGGCGCTCGTATTCAACAAGGTGACGGGCGTCTACGGGCTGCTCGCCATCCTCACGGGATACCAGCTGTCGCTGCTGCAGCTATCGACGTACGTCTACTCGATCGGCGTGCTGGGGCTGCTCATATTTCTGATCCCGCACATCCGACGACAGACGCTGTTTGAGTGCTTGGCGCTGGCATGGGTGTACATACTGGACGCGTGCATCAATGCGGCGTACACGGCAGCGTTTGGGCTGGACTGGTACTTTCACAGCACGGCGACCGACTCGGACACGCGACCGGCGGGCTTGTCCAACACCGTCATGGAAAGCATCGAGGGACTGAAGAAGGAGAGCGCCATCCACGGCAAGGTGGTGTCGCAGGAGACTGCTATGAGCATGATCTTCATCGTGGCCGTCACCCTGATCCGCGTCTACTTTAGCTTCGTCGTCATGGCGTACGCGAGGCAGTCGCTGCAAAAGTACATGCAGCTGATGATTATGGAGGGCCCCGGCGTGGACGACTACGACGGCCCGTTTGCGCTGGATCTGCCGGATGGCGAGGGCCGCCGGGGCCGTCTGGGCCGCGTCATGGTGTCGCTTGGCCGCTCGTACTGGCTGGGTCACCTCGAGGACAATGGCTGGACAGGCAGCAGCGACAACAGGCAGCGCAAGACCAACGGATTGGGTACGCTTGCCGGCGAGGTCTAACTCTGGCCCAGGCATATATCATGCTAGCCGGGTAGATGGGGTCTCATTCGGCTTTATCTGCCAGCTGGCAATGTGGAATATAGGACTTTTCAACAGCGGCACTATGAACCTAGCGATGACGCAACTATGGCTCGCTGCTCGAGTGCATTTCAGCCGACAACCAAGAACGGTGACGGTGGCACATTTGATTTTCGAGGCGACACGATATTAGTATTCGGGAGGCGCAGATAATCATTTTGTTTTTCTTTCTTCATTCTTATGCCGGATGAGTTGAGCATGCGATAAAATAGAAATAATGTATACAATTTGCCACGAGGTAAACAAGGGTTTACATTGTAGCCGCAGCGGTCAATGATGGTAGATCAGATGTACTGGTTACTAGAGATGTAGAGACAAGTGTGGTGTTTGAGTGAGTTGTGTGGTTTTCTCTGCAGCCACTCGAGTGCAGGGTGAACCAGGGTTAGATGACGCCATTGCGACCCTGGGACTCATCATCTGGGGCAAAAGCGCTCAGAGGAGAGTAAATGGCGGGCCAAAAACTGCTCCGTGGCGAACGGGTACCTATTGAGTGCTCCAGTGGGGCTTTGCGGCGTTTGAAGAAAGATGGGTGGTGATGGGCTGAGGCGTGGTTTTGGCCATGGATTTCCTCGGTTCGTCGGTGGTTGAGGCAATGTCGGCAGGTCGGGGGATGGCCAGGTAACTAGTGGATGGGCGAACTCGGGATGGGGCAGGAGGCGAAATAAAAGGATAAGGGAATGCGGCAACGGGATAAAACGTTGGTGGTCTATTGCTATCATCTTATTGTTCTTTCCCAGACTTGTGTTTCTTTTTCAAGCGCTACGACTTGGGTTTATACGCAGATTGAATGAGCAGCATGCTTCTAAAGTGTTGGGTGTTTTAGGTTGGCGAATGATGGGCCGCCATTTGTAATCCAGAAGCGGCAATGCAAGATGGCCCGTGATGAAGAAGTGTGGAACAGAGAACAGCATGCATTACGGTATAAGGTACAAATGGGAGACTGCTGGACTAACTACCTACCAGGCGTGCGAGGCTAGCTGCGTGGCTTCTCGGGATAATGGCAAATGGACATGGCATGATGAGCCAAAAGCCCATTGCGACAACCCACCACGACCGGACTGATGCTTGATCGTGTGTGTGAGCTTCCACGGATACTGTGTAGAGGAAAAGCAAAGCACGTACACTGCACTAGGCAATCACGCAATTCAGAGAAAAACTGGCTGACCTGCGGGGAATGGCCATTTAGCTGGTGGCCTACTGGGCGGGGAGTTTGCTGGTTCCACATTGGCGACGGGGTACTAGACGTAGTAGGTACCACAGTATCAGTAGCAGCAGCAGCGCTGTCGGCGCTGCGACGAGTGACTGTGCAGCAGGCATCTGCAAGCAGTTTCAGCGGCTCCAGTGCCAGCTCCAGCGCATCTGCCCCTCTCAGCCTCCGAGGCGGGGGCCCCTCCGCCGCAGCTGCTGCTCCCCCAGCATTGCACAAGCATTGCACAAGCATTGCACCACCAGTCTACCACCACCCATACCACCCAGACTAACAGAGGCCATCGAGCTGCCTCCAGTGGGCTCGCCATGTGCCAGCCAGCCAGCCAGCCGTCCTGCGTTCCAGAAAGTCTGATTTCCATGAACCGTCCCCTGTTTTCTTTTCTCTTCTTCTTTTTCTTTTTTTTGCTTTCTTTCCTTGCTCTCCAACCTGTGTAATTCCTTTCCTCTCCATTCCTCCCCCTCTGTCGTGTTCGCTGTCCCTTGTTTCTGCTGCACAGGGACGCCGCCTGCACTGCAACCATGGAGGCTGCTCAGCACCAGGTGCGCACGCCGCAAGAGGCTGGTACGTTTTGCTGCTTCTCCCGCCTCCCACATGCTAACCAAGTGCTCAACGCATGGCAGTCGCCAGAATCGCATACCTCGCCTCCGACGTCGTCGTCTCTGTCCAGCCCTCGCTCGCCACCGACTCCGAATTCTCCTCCCATCTCAAGCGATATGCCGCCCGCAAGGACCACAGTCTTGCTGCTGCCGGCGCTGGCGCTGTCCCGGATGTAAGTCCTCTCTGCCCGTTTGCCCACCAAGCACACTCACACCCCGAGCGGCGCTGCCCACCACCACTTTTTTTTTCCTGGGCTTCCTAGGTGCATGGCACGACGACCCGAAGCACGTCACCCGACCACCCGATCCGAGCCATTGCCTCTTCCAAATACATACATTCATATCCCTCACTCGCATTGACAGTGTAAATCAATACTCGTTGCTAATGCGCCCCAGATCCTCTCTGTCCGCCACAATGCTGACCCCCTGCTCTCCGTCTTCACCCCGATTCGCTCTGGCAGGCTCGTCTCCGTCACCACGCCCCCCTTCGTCCTCCTGCCCGCCGTCTCCCACCTCTACAAGCTGGCCAACTATCCCGTAGTCCTCCACGTTGCCCTCCAGCCCCGCAACTTTGCCGACTACTCCGTAATCACCGCCATTCGCAACTCGGGATGGACATTTGTCCAGTCCGAGACACTCCAGGAGGCCCAGGACATGGCCATCACGGCCCATGCCCTGGCCGTCCGCACCGGCAAGGGCGTCATTCACTTCTTCGCCCCCGACACCTCTTCGCAGGACCAGCCCATTGCTGTCGAGGACGCCAGTGTCGTGGGAAATCTCCTGGACCTGGACAGTGTGCGCCGCTTCCAGTCTGGCTCCGTTGCCGCGGTCGGCTTATACGCCGACGACGGCCATGTCGCCGTCTCCTCGGACCACCCAGAGGTTGCCCCCAACGGCGCCAGCGACAGCGTCGCCAGCGACAGCGTCGCCAACCTGCGCCCCCCTGCAAGCGCCGATGCGTCCAAGTTCGCCTCTACTGGCACATCCGTCAAGTCCAGCCAGGCCAGCCAGGCCAGTGACGCAGGCACCCCCGGCGCTCCCTCGTCCGTCGCCACCACTGTCGAGTCGGCCCCGCCGCCTGTGACTTCCGAAGACATTTACACATGCGCCACCCGCATCTGGACGAGTCTCAACTCTGCCGTTGGTCGTCAGTACAGCGCTTTCGAATATACCGGTCCGGACAACGTCGAGAACTGCCTCTTCGTCTTTGGCTCCGATACCGGCACCTTTGCCCAAGTCATTGACAACGCCAAGCCCGACGAGATTTTTGCCCACACCGGCATCGTCACGCCTCGTCTCTACCGACCTTGGCTTGGCTCCAAGCTCGTCGACGCTCTCCCCAAGACCATTAAGCGCATTGCAGTTCTTGAACAGATTCGCCGCAAGACCACCAAATGGGGTCCGCTGCTGATTGACGTCGTCTCCTCCATCAAGAGCGGCCCGGGCGGTGTGGAGACTATTGTTGGCCACCAGCTCGGCTACATTGCCGCCGAGGCTGCTGACCAGGCCCTTCGCGGCATTCTTCAGAACCTCACCTCCAATGCCCCCTTACAGAACCTCGAAGTCGGCGTACGGGACGCCCCCGCTGAGCGCAACGACTATGTTCTGTCTATGCCTGGTCTGGAGACCGCTTACAACAAGATCCTCGACCAGCTCTTCGGTAAGCGTACCTACATTGCCAACGCTCTCCGCTCTCAAAACACCGGCATCTCATCCACTGTCGCTGCCACTCCCGAGTTCGGCTTTGGCTCCCTCATTGCCCGCAAGGAACTGCGCAAAACATTCATTAGCGAGGTCAAGGAGGCTGCCAAGAGCAACGAGTTCGTCACTGATGGGCCCAAGAACTGGCTTGCCAGGTGGGCTGTTGCCTCGGACGATTTGTCCAAGTCTACTGAGATTGCCGACGACGTCATCTCTCGCCTCCAGACTGACGGCTCGCCCATCTCTCACAGCTTGCTTAAGAAGCAGGGCCTATTCCGCAAGGAGTCGCTCTGGCTTGTCGGCTCTGATGCCTGGTCTTACGACCTCGGCAACTCGGGCGTGCACCATGTTCTCGCCTCTGGTGAAAACGTCAACATGCTCATCATTGATTCTACCCCCTACTCTGAAAAGTCCAATGCCGACGCCAACCGCAGGAAAAAGGACATTGGTCTGTACGCCATGAACTTTGGAAACGTCTATGTCGCCTCGACTGCTGTCTACAGCTCTTATACCCAGGTCCTCCAGGCCATGCTCGAGGCCGACAAGTTTGACGGTCCCTCCGTCGTTCTGGCTTACCTGCCGTACTTTGGCGAGTCTGACTCGCCCCTCACTGTTCTCCAGGAGACCAAGAAAGCTGTTGATGCCGGTTACTGGCCCCTGTACCGATGGAACCCGGAGAACGAGAAGAAGGGCGAGCCCAACTTCTCACTCGACTCCGAACTCATCAAGAAGGAGCTCAAGACTTTCCTCGCTCGTGACAATCAGCTCACGCAGCTCATGAACAAAGAGCCCCAGTTTGCAGCCAGTCTAGCCCAAGACTTTGGTACTGAGGTGCGCGCGCAGCAGAAGCGCAAGGCCAAGGATGCTTACAATCAGCTTCTCGAAGGTCTCTTGGGAGCCCCCCTCACCATTCTCTACGCCTCTGACAACGGCAACGCTACTTCTCTGGCCAAAAGACTTGGTAATAGAGGCCGGGCTCGTGGCTTGAAGACTACTGTCCTGGCCATGGAGGACTACCCTATGGAGGATCTTCCTACAGAAGAGAACATTGTCTTTCTCACCTCTACTGCTGGTCAGGGAGAGTTCCCCCAGAACGGTCTCGTTTTCTGGGAGGCCATCAAGGATAATACCGACCTTGATCTTGCCACTGTCAACTACTCCATCTTTGGTCTCGGTGACAGCCACTACTGGCCTCGTAAGGAGGACAAGATTTACTACAACAAGCCAGCCAAGGACCTCGACCGCGTTCTGACCAACCTCGGTGGTAAGCGCTTGGCCGACACTGGCCTTGGCGATGACCAAGATCCCGATGCGTACCAAACCGGCTATGCCGAGTGGGAGCCCAAGATATGGCAGGCTCTTGGCGTCGACAACGTCTCTGGTCTTCCCGATGAGCCTCCACCCATCACTAACGAGGACATCAAATTGGCCTCCAACTTTCTTCGCGGCACCATTCTCGAGGGTCTTGCTGACACTTCCACTGCCGCTATCTCTGCCGCCGATCAGCAGCTCACCAAATTTCATGGCACCTACATGCAAGATGATCGTGATGTCCGTGATGAGCGAAAGGCCCAGGGTCTGGAGCCCGCCTACTCTTTCATGATTCGATGCCGTCTGCCTGGTGGTGTATCTACCCCCAAGCAGTGGGTTCAGATGGACGACATTGCCAACGAGCTCGGCAACGAGACGATGAAGCTCACCACCCGCCAGACCTTCCAGTTCCACGGCGTCGTCAAGGGCAAGCTCAAGCCCGCCATGCAAGCCATTAACCGCGCTCTCATGACTACTATTGCTGCGTGCGGTGATGTCAACCGCAACGTTATGTGCAGCTCGATGCCCACCCAGTCCAAGTACCATCGCCAGGTTTTTGCCTGCTCTGCCAAGATTAGCGACCACCTGCTGCCCTCGACCAACGCCTACCACGAGATTTGGCTCAAGGATGAGGACGACAAGAAGACGCAGGTCGCTGGCGAGGCGATCCAGGACTTTGAACCCCTTTACGGACCGACGTACCTGCCCAGAAAGTTCAAGATTACCATTGCCATTCCTCCCCACAACGACACTGACGTCTATGCGCACGATATTGGTCTCATTGCCATCAAGGGCAAGGATGGCAACCTCGAAGGCTTCAACGTGCTCGCTGGTGGTGGCATGGGTGCCACGCACAACAACAAGAAGACGTACCCGCAGACGGGTCGCATGTTTGGCTACTGCAAGACCGAGGACGTCCACATTGCTTGCGAAAAGATTATGCTCGTGCAGCGCGATCACGGCGACCGCAAGAACCGCAAGCATGCGCGTCTCAAGTACACCATTGACGACATGGGCGTTGACGTCTTTCGCAGCAAGGTCGAGGAGCTCTGGGGCCAAAAGTTTGAGGCGGCCAAACCGTTTGAGTTCAAGTCGAACGTCGACACGTTTGGCTGGGTCAAAGATGAGACGGGTCTGAACCACTTTACTTTTTTCATCGAAAACGGGCGCATCGAGGACACACCCGAGTTCCAGATGAAGACGGGTCTGCGCGCCATTGCTCAGGCGCACAAGGGCGAGTTCCGCCTGACTGGCAACCAGCACCTCATCCTCAGCAACGTCCACGACGACGACCTCGACGGCATCAAGTCCCTCATGAAGCAGTATAAGCTCGACAACGTGCAATTCTCGGGCCTGCGCCTGAGCTCCTCGGCGTGCGTCGCCTTTCCCACCTGCGGCCTCGCCATGGCCGAGTCGGAGCGCTACCTCCCCGTGCTCATCTCCAAGCTCGAGGCCTGCCTCGAGGAGAGCGGCCTCCGCCAGGACTCGATTGTCATGCGCATGACGGGCTGCCCCAACGGCTGTGCCCGCCCCTGGCTCGCCGAGGTGGCCTTTGTCGGCAAGGCCTACGGCGCCTACAACATGTACCTCGGCGGCGGCTACCACGGCCAGCGCCTCAACAAGCTCTACCGCTCCAGCATCAAGGAGGACGAGATTCTCGACATCATGAAGGCGCTCCTCAAGCGCTACGCCGCGGAGCGCGACGACGGTGAGCGGTTTGGCGACTTTTGCATTAGGGTCGGCGTCATCAAGGCCACGACGGACGGGCAAAACTTTCACGATGATGTTGCCGAAGAGGAGTCGGAGGAAGAGTAAGCATCTTTCTTCTTGTTTTGAAATGGGCAAAATGGAAAATACAAAGCAATGTTGGATCTTTTATGGTAATGATACATTTGTTTCATGTTATTGTTTTTTTCTCTGCTTTTTTTTGTTTTATATTTATCAAAAAAGCTGGATCATAAGAGTCGAGCGTATGATATGCATTACTTGATGAGGTTTCTTTTCTTCGTTCTTCTTCACTCTTGTTTTCTATATGCTGCATTTTCTTCAGTTCAAAGAGGAGGAAAACCGAACAATGATTAAAAAAAAAGGTTCAAAATTCATGAACAGTCCCAATCTTTATATCTAGTGCGGAACCTCCCAAGAGGAAAAGTAAATGCATTGATGCTGTTCTTCATTTTCATTCTGAAACAGTTCCTACATTAAAATCGCGATAGAAATTCTTCTCATCATGACCAGAGGGATTCTGTTGTGGCGAGGTTTTCGTCTGACTCAACATGTGCAGCCCGACTACCACAAAGCAAAAAAACAGAAAAAAACAACAAAACAGACCGAAAACAAAAAAACCTTCCAAAAGAACACCAGCCCTTAGATACACAAACAAGTCTTGAACACACATGGCCCACGACCAATGCAAATGCAAAGATGCAACAAATAAACTCAAATGATTGCCGCCAGTGAGCTACAACGCTGACGAGCTAGACTCCGTCAGCGTTTCAGGCTGCTGCCGACGCTGCTCGCCACATCGCTCATCTTTTCGCCCAGACCACCCATCCACTTGGGGGCCTTGAGGCTCATGCGTATCCTGCCCTCAACAATCGTGTTGACGAGGTTGATAATGGCAAATGTGGTGGAGCCGAGGGCGCGGAAGACGGCCAGGGCGGCAACGCTCCACAGAATGAAGCGCAAGTAAAAGTTGTCACCGATGCCCCTGTTGCTGTAAATTTCCGAGACGGCCATGGCGAGAATACCATTGGCAACCATCCACGTTACTACCATGTATGTGCGGACGCTCTTGTAATAGTCTTCCTGGAGCTGCGACTCGCTGACACCGGGCTTGGCGACAGCGACGCGATCGCGAAGGTTGCGAAGCGCCTCGTCATAGCCGCTGTCAATATCTAGCTGCTCGCTGGGCATCTCCAGCTCGACTGTCTGGCCCTTACCGACGGCGCCACCGAGATCCGTCTTGAGGACGTTATCTCCCTTGGTACCCCATGTGATATCGTGAGTGTTGCAGAAGGCGTACACTTGCAGCGTGCAAATGTAGCTAGGCAAGAGCATAAAGTATTGTAGTGACGACGTCATCATGTGCCAAGGATCCAGGTAGACTAGTGACATGATAATGTATAAACCGACAGTTGATGTAAGTGACACGATCAGATTGGTAAAAACATTGTTGCCAATGTTGAATTTGTGCAGATTTGTCTTGTCCGTCAGTTGGCGTATTACAATGTAGATGACTGCAAACGTCGTGTACGCCATAATGATGGCGTAGATGATCATGCTTGCCAGATACATTTTCTTGGCACCCTGCGGTCGGTTTCCTAGTGAGAGAATAAATTGCGTGGCAATCAGCAAAACACAAGTGTACCGCAGGATGATGAAGATGACCGTTCCTATATTGTGGCCGAATGGATCAACCTCCTTCTCAGTTAAGCCACCAGCGACAAAGTAGAAAGTCAGGTAAAAATTGGCGAGAGAAAAGTAGGTAAACAGTAGTTGGCAGGCCTGGTACACGAACTCCATGTAGAGGAGTATCTTGCGCGCAATGGTGTGATCGGTAGCGATGATTTGTCTGAAGTTGACGAGAGAGTAGACGGCGGCGAAGAATGCACCATTGAGCCATCGTCGACGCTGGGAAATAAATTCGGGAACGGCATCTGCGCGCAATTAGTAACAATCCGGTGAGCAGAAAACTTGGGATCTTACCAGGAACATCAGTTTCACCAGTGCAGCCCTTGACATATTTCAGCACCCAGCGCTCGCCTCTTTTAGCCACCAGCTCCCAGCAGAGAATACGATCTTCGGCGAGATACATGTTTGCAGTAAAGACATCTGCATGCTGGCCATGGAGGGTCTCGCCCTTGAAGTATTGGCTGAGGGGCCCGTGGCCATGCTCGTCATTTTGCAGAGCGTGGTATCGGTAGGCACTCAGTGCACCGGGAAGCACAGTAATGTAGCCAAAAACGGACTCGAGAGGCTTGTCGAGAATGTTGGACATTTTGTACTCAAAATTTTGAGACGCAACAAGTGGGTTGAGAAGACTGGAACCGTACTTGCCCTTCATGGCCTTGATTTCACCACAAGCGCCGGCCACGTTAGAGTCGGTATCAAAGGCCTTCCAGAGGTGGTAGAGGGAATTGCCGCCAGGCCGAGTACCAACATCGAGCAAAATGCAAATGTTGGGGTTCAGTGCCCGGCCAAAAGCGTTGAAGAACCATCTGTGAGAGTTGAGTTTGCCACGGTTCTTCTCCTTGAGGCAGAAAATCATCTGGCAGGGAACAATGCCCTTCTCGGCGCCCTTGAATTTGAGATCCGAATCAAGCGATACCTGTGTGGTGTACTCGTAGACGTGAGCCTGCACGGCACGGTTATTGACAAAATTCTTGGCGATGCCGTGCTGGAAGACACCCATAGCGGCAAGGGCGTCGAGTGTACGAGGGTGGATCTTGGGCCGACCATCGCAAATGATGCAGACCACAATCTTCTGCCAGCCAGTCTCGCCCCACGTTCGGGAACGTGAGCGAGAGCAGAAATGCGAAATGTTCTTCATGACAGCATGCATGGTACGTGTGAAGCCAATCTCGTCTTCGTTGTACATGGTGATGCAAATGAAGAGCTCTGTCTCGCGGGTGGTTCGGCCAATAGATTGTCTGAGCTTGTAGCCTCTCTCAACAAAGTCGTCGGGGTCGCAAGTGACGGCGGTATATCTCATGTGTGTGAACTCAACCTCGTCGCGGCGCGGGAGGAAACTGTACAGGATTGTGGGAATCTTGCACTCGAGAACCAGCTCACCGTTGATGAGCTGGACTTCCTTTCGTGACATTTGCGGCGCGCGGACACCACGTCGCTCTTGTGCTCCATCGGGGGCCGGTCCATAGCCATCAAATTTTTCGTAGTACTCTTCATCCGCTTCATTCAACGTATCTTGAGACTCGGAGTGGAAAGAGTCGCGAGTTGTTGGCAGAGGCCGCGAATCACTGAGGTCAGAACCCGGGCCAAAGACGTCGTCGCCGCCGTCGAGAGGAATGTTGACTGTAGCATCGTCGGCAAAAGCCTGCGAGTCGCGTGCCGTGTTGGAGAAAAGCGGTGCCGGAGGCAGGGGACGTCTGGGGCTACCGCCATATCTTGAAGACGGCGTGCCTGGTCGGGGGCTACCGTTCAAGTCGGAAGGCTCAAATGACAGATTTGTGGGTGGTGGGCGAGAGAACTCGGAGACTCTTGATGAGGGAGTCCATGGTCTTTGCGGCGAGCCAGCATCTCTGTTGGCAAAGGGCACGTATGTCGAGTCCGGAGGAGGCATGGCTCGCGTCTCGTCTTTGATAGAGCTTGCCCGGGAGGGAGACGACGTGACGCTGGGCTGATATGGTTTGTACGATTGCCGAGTTGACGTGTCGTTGAGGGTATCGTTATATGTATCGCTAAAGGTACTAGAATTAAAATAGCGTGAGTACCAGTTCGTGGTTAACGGAGAATTGGATGGTGGCTTTGAGGTGGGAATGTTTTTGCCGCTCGGTGAAGCTGGTGATCGTCGCATCGCATCGCCATCAGCTCGCTGGAGCTTGTGCGGCGACCTCTGAACCAAGATCTCATTGGAACTTGAAGGGGCCTTTGCCTTTGAACTGTGCGCAGCGTTACTGCCAGCGCGTTCGAGCTGAAAGCGCTCGCTTGGCCCCTCTGGCAGCTTCGGGAGAGCTTGTAGTAGCTGCACAGGCGAGATGGAAGCGGGCTGTTGTGTGTTGAAACAGATGAAGTTTGGTCTATCTTGCAGCTTTGCAATAGTTGGTCTGACGAGAATTTTGGAGAAGGACGGGACTTGGGCCTTGGGCTGTGGTTGCGAACGTGATTCGTTTGCGCGAGGCGAGCAGTATGGATCATGGTGTCGCCCCAGACTATTTGACGAAACTGTGACTGATTTCTGCCTAGTTGCCGGCCAAAACTGCGACGGACAAGGTGAAGCTGGTGATGGGGGCGCAATTGCGCGGTTCTCTGGTACATACGGTCTTGGCTCGTCCATGGGTGATTCCACGGAGGTCAATAGTCTGATGGCAGCTGGATTTGTGCCGCTGGGCGTATCATGGTCGTCGTCATAAGTGTGCAAGCTATAGTCGGGAGGCTTGGACGGGGTATTTGGATGATCCATGGTGTTGACTGAGCGGCAGCTTGTTGGGCTTGTTGTGTCTGGAATGCAGCACCGGCTCGGCCAAGACAGCCAGTAGTGGAGGGCCGCGGAATGCGCAAATGCCAGGAAAGCGAGGACTAGATGGTACAATCAGGTAAAAGGGCAGCAGAGAGCCAGTCTCGAGTGAGGAACAGCAAGAGAGGTTCTCATGTAAACACAAAGATTAAGAGTTGCAAACGGAGAGATGAGGTGGGCTGTTGGCGCAGGATTACCTGCGCACTCACAGCTGAGCTGCTGGCTGATGCACCGCCCTGTTTGCGTGGTCTTTGTTTGATTTACGTCTACCAGTAGCGGGCCCGTTCGGTTGACGGGGCAACAAACGCTGATGTTGGGCGAATCCGCTGCAAGGAACCGACATGGCGCGGTCTCATGCAAAGCCGACTGACTGGTCCTATGCTGTCATTCTGAATCATCTGGACCCTTGACAATGGAATTGGAAACGTACGAGCAATTTGCCGGCGATTGTGGTTATTGCTTGGGCTGCCACGTGCTGCACTGTCAACACGGCGTAAACACTCCAGGGTAGGCCATTGTCTTGAGAAATGGAGGGTGGTGACACGCCATAGCAGGGAGCCCGGGTCAGATCCCAAGAAGTCGGAAACTGCACAAAATTCTGTACTTGATACACAAGTCGTCCTTCTTTCCTCATTCTCCAAGTTGGCCTTGGTCCGTGGTGCTGATTTTGGCCCAGCTTCCACGCGGCGCCACCTACACCATCGCCACACTGTCGTGGGCTTGGGCCTCCGTTCCTCAAGGTCGACTCCCTCGAGCTGAGCGTCAGCATCATTGGTGGCTTGGCTCGCTCAAAAACTGACCAATCAATACTTTTCTCGACTTCATATGAACGATTGCGTTTTTAACGAGAACTGCGCCCTCCCTGCTCACCGTAGCATCCTGGAAGCTCTCCTTGTTCTCGTCGGTCCGACACCACCAAGCTAGCCTCGCGCCAGGCGGAGTCGATCGTGGGGCATCTTCCGGCAACAGCGTTTCCCCAGCTAACTGTCTAGTCTTCTCCGCCAATTTTCAATTGCCGGCCTTGTCCGCTGGAACAATCCAATATAATTACACGGTTCCCCGGGCCTCAACTCTTTTCAAGCATGTGTCCTCACTGTCCCAGCCCGCATACTGCTCCTCCGCATCTCTTCCTGATTCCACCATGCATTGGCTGCAGCCCATCTCGCTTGCCGGCACCCTGAGCCTGGCCAACATCTGTATGGCTGTCAATACAACATCAATATTCAGCAGTTCCTCGGTATCAACCTACATTGACCCCAATGTGCCCACTGGGGTGCCCATTGTTGGCGACTATGGCGGCCGCCATCGCCCACAGATTCACTTTTCTCCTCCAAAGCATTTTATGAATGATCCGAACGGCATGTTTAAAGATGACGAGGGTACATGGCACCTCTACTATCAGTATAACCCCACTGGAGTTACTGCTGGCAATCAACACTGGGGTCATGCCACTTCCAAGGACCTCTACCACTGGGACAATCAGCCAATCGCGCTGTTTCCCCCTAAGAAAACCCAATATGTGTTTTCTGGCAGTGCTGTCACCGACCCTAATAACACTTCAGGATTCTTTCCGAGCCAAAAGAATGGCGTCGTAGCCATCTATGTAGGTTTCTTCCCACAATCAATATATGCGCCATGGCGTGGCCCCTAACACCGACAGACGCTCGCCGATTACGGCCAAGATGGCACCCCTGGGCCACAAACCCAGGCCATTGCCTATTCTCACGATGGGGGATACACATTTACGCCATATCAAGGAAACCCAGTCATCCCAAGCAACTCGTCGCAGTTCCGCGATCCCAAGGTCATCTGGTACAAGGATCACTGGGTCCTAGTAATAGCCTATGCCCAGGAGTACGAGATTGGCATCTTCACCTCCCCTGACCTCAAGGAGTGGAAACATGCCAGCAATTTCTCCCGCACTGGCCTCTTGACCCTGCAATGGGAGTGCCCCAACCTCGTGCGGATGCCATACCTGGACGCCAACGGAAAGAAACAGGACGATATGTGGTTGTTGGCCATCAGTGTCAACCCAGGAGCGCCACTCGGGGGCTCCATTGCTCAGTACTACCCTGGCCACTTCAACGGGACGCACTTTGAGGCTGTGGATAACGCCGCTCGGATCGCCGACTTTGGGAAAGACAACTACGCCGGCCAGTTCTTCTACGGCACGCCTGAAGACGAGCCTCCGGTCTACTTGGGATGGGCCTCCAATTGGCAGTACACACAGGTTGTGCCTACAGGTGAGGAAGGCTGGCGGAGCGCCCTGACGGTACCTCGTCGCTCTTATTTGACAAAAGCAAAGCGAGTTGGCTGGAAGCTCGTGACGGAGCCTTACGATCTGCAACCTGTCATGGGCTCACAGCTGGCCAGCAGCAATAGCCTCGTCAACAGCACCCTCACTGTCGACTTTGCCAGTGTAGACTCGAACGCGCTCTACTGGGAAGCGAACATCACGAGCCTCCCCAAAACTGGCATTCCTGACTCGGCAACGCTCAACTTTACAATTTTGGCACCCCAGACAGGCGAATTTATCCGTGGTGGCTACTACCTTGGCGGAGACACGCCCTTCTTCATCGACCGAGGCGGCGCCAAGGGCTTCGACAACGTCTTCTTTACCGACAAATTCTCGACAAATAGCCTGATCGACGGCGACTCGTGGCGGATGAGCGGCATCATTGACCGGTCCATTCTCGAAGTATTTCTCGACGGCGGAATTGAGAGTGCGACTGTGAATTACTTTACCACGCAGCCACTCAGCTTGATGATTCTGAGCACGTCTGGCATGCCCAAGGGCGCCAATGTCAGCGTCAGCGTGCACGCACTGGAAAGTGCCTGGGCGAAAATGGTCAACAAAGGCGACGGGCTGGTGTACGGCAACCGGACGGGAAACGGCACTGCCAGTGAAATAAAAGTCGGCTGTTTGGCGTTGCCCTATGACGGAAAAAAGGACCTGTGACTTTTGTGCATTGACGAGACGGCATACGCTTACCGGCCACTATATACATGATGATATATACTCGTTCTCGAAATGATGATTGTAAAAACTCCGTTCGGGTATTTCTTGCCTCTTTAATGGATGATAATTATCTAGGTCGCAGGCAGTAGCACCAGGAAAATACGTCTGGATCCGTTGCTCTCGACTTGGCTGTCTGCACCTTTGACAGTACGTGAACGTGAAACGGCAGGTCGCTCAGCTGGAACATACCCGCCGAGAAGCTCAGTGCTATCCACGAACCGTCCGGCCGGAGGCACTGGTACACACCGTCGCGCATTTTGCGCCGGGCGTCCTCGCCGCCGCACGAGATGGCGTCGCCCGGTGCTCTTGTCCAGCACGAGCTGGAAGCGCCCCCCCCCCCCGAGACGACACGCGCCCCTCTTTGCATGTCGGACTCGCTGTCGGACTCGGCTGCGGCGGCCGTGAGGTCTTGAGCAAGCCGGGGAGTGTTGACGTTGGGTAACGCCGAGGAACTCTCACCGCCGTGGGTGGTTGCGCAGGTCGCTGGTGCCGGGAGCCAATGTGTAGGATGGCGCCGGACGACGATCGGCCTCGGCTCGCAAGCAAGGGATTGATGAGGCTGGGAAAGTCGGACTAGTAAAATAAAAGAAAACCCTGCACGCGAGAGGACCAGGGCGCCTATTACATTCTTCTTCTCCACATGCGCGTGGGTAAGCATGAGTCGTGTGAGTATTTTCGCTAGAAATTTATTGTTAGGGAACAGTTGGGATTATCACGATACTTCTCGATTCTAATTTTATAGCTCTACAGAAATCTTCAATCCAGGGAAGCAAAACACCTTTGCCCTTGGCCTTTCCTCACCCTAGGCATATGTCAAAATCGTCAACATTGGAATGTGCGCGTAAATATGTCCTACATCTCCAACGGCGCATACCATGGCAGTGTCAAGCATAACTTGAAGGAGAGTATCAGCTTCTACCTTTGCGAATGGTGCTCCTTTGGTTGATTTGGCCGTGTTGTGTCGAACCGGACGCGCTCCGCAGCTGGGCCGATGAGCAGCTCAGACCGCGGCGGCCTGTGGACTTGCGCATCACGACCAAGCATGAGACAAGTGCCGAGGTAACGTGATATTTATCAAGAATAAAAGCAAAAGCCGCAATGAATCTAGCAACGATAGTATAAAGCGCACTATTGTAAGACCCCTGCCTCTTTCCACGCCTCGAGATACTTGCTTACCAGCTCCGGCGAGATGGCGCCGACCTTGCGCAGCGCCTTGCAATGCTGGCGGGCTCGGGACGTATCGAGCAGCAAGCCGCCGCACGACATGCGGATATAGTCGTGGTCAAAAAAGTCCACCAGCTTCGCCGCCGGATTGCCGGCCTCGGACCCCTCGTACAGCCTCACCCTCTTGACCCATTCGTCAAAGGAGACTTGCTCGGCGCCCACGGCCTCGGCGAGAATGGGGACAACCTCATGCCACGGCTGGCCGACGGGGTTGTCAATGTGGTAGATGGGATAGCGGAGGCCTTGTGGCTCAACAAGACTGAGTTCGGCAAGCGAAGACGCCACGTCGTCTACCGGCGTCCACGACATGGTCCCTTCGAGCCGCGGGAATGCCTTGAGCGTCTGCGACGACTGCAGCATAAAGGTAAGGTGCTCCATGTGGTTCCAGTACCCGCTCGTCCTGGAGCCGGCCACTTGGCCTAGCCGTACGGACATGGCGCAAAAGTGGCCCGGATGGCGGTGCAGCGTCGCGTCGAGCATCAGCTCACACGTCCATTTTGCGTCGCCGTAGCCGTTGGGGAGCACCGAAGCAGCGCTCTGCATTCGCTCTTCGGGGACCACCGCGCTGCCCGTCTGCAGCGGATAGTGTCCGACGACGGCAATGGAAGAGACGAGCTGAAAGCCAATCCTTCTATCCTGGGCGGAAGACGCCGCGCTGGCCAGGTCAATGAGGTTGCTCATCACGCGGAATTGCGTCTCGAAACCCTTTAGCGGTCTTTTGCCGCTCATGGGCCATGCGTTGTGGATAATGTGCGTCACGCGGCGAGCGAGAGAGGCGTATTGTTCGTCGCCTAACCCTAGCGAGGCTCTAGAGGAGTCCGCCTCAATCACAGTCAACTTGCTTGTGTCTGCTTCCTTGATGCCGCGCGAATTCAGTGCGCTCATCTGGCGCTTTTGGGCGTCGGTCTTGCTCCGACGGTTGAAGCAAATTACCTCTGTAACAGTAGCCAGGCTTGACAAGAACGAGACGAGGTGCGAGCCCAGGCTGCCTGTAGCCCCTGTAACGAGGATGACTTGGTCTGTTGCCGCGAGGGGATGCGTTGGAGGTCTGCTAGCCGCGACGAATCCTTGGGTATACTGTCCGACGTATGCGTCAACCATGTCTTGCCGAGTTTCGGTTGTCGCAGCTTCGGTTGGCGCGCAAGGAAAGGTATCAGCATGCTCTGCGTTGGCTTCGGCTTTGCAAGCGATGATTATTCTCTGGATCGAAGACTCAGGGTGCTTGCCATCAGTCCAATCCACAGCGCAGAACCCAGCAGTCAGAAGATCTTGTTCCCAGCGAGACTGGTGCGCAATGGCATGCGTTCTGCCGTCTTCAAATAGCCACCATCCTTCCAACAGACCAAAAATCATATCAACCCAGTATATCGTGCGTGTCATCTCCAGCATCATGACAAACCCACCCGGGCGCAGCATCTTGTGCATGTTGCTCAATGATCTGACGAGACTGTGCGTGGCATGGATGGCGTTGCTGGCGAGGACTAGGTCTTGGCTGGCAAGCAGATCATCAGAGGGCGTCTTCTCGACGTCAATGATGCAAAACTTCATAAAAGGGTATTCCTTGGCAAAGCGCTTCCTAGCCGACGCAACAAACGAGGGCGCGAGGTCGCTAAACGTGTACTCAACCTTCACACCCAGGTCTTTTAGCAGAGGCACTATCCAAGTGGTGGTGCCGCCCGTCCCAGCTCCAAGCTCGAGGATTCTGAGAGGCCGACCATCTCTCGGAAGCCTTGCCGCAAGTCGCGACACCAAGTCTCGCATCTGCATGTACGAAAGCTTGTTAAGCGGCGAGTCTGTGTACAGGCCGGTTGCCAGTTGCTTGCCCTTTTCCGATCCAAATATAATCTTTATCCCATCCGACCTTCCGGAAAGAACGTCTGAGAGCCTCGATCCAGCCAAGTGTGTGAGGTTATGAGGATAAGAGTGATGTGGAAAGTCGCGGACGAGCGTCTTGAGTATGTCGGCACTTGGGTTGATTGGGGCCTTGACTGCAGTTCGTACAATCTGGCCGTCTTTGCAGTCAATTAAACCGGCCGCGCTCTCCAGCATGCTGTACAGATAATGCACCAAGCCGTCCAATGCTGGAATATGGTGCACAACAGGCAGAATATGACCCGGCGGCGTAGCGCGAATATTACAGTCTAGATCTTCAAATGCTTCAAGAGTAAGAGCAATGCAGAGCTCAGTTTGGAGAGGCATGATGGTGTTCATGTAGTCGATGCAGCCGTTGTCTTCAATAAAAGTGTCCGTGAGCGCCTTGCACTCAGCAAAGACCTCCAGGATCATGTCTGTGCGAAGCGTCAATCCATCGCGCCCAGTAAGTGCACTAGACTTGTGGTCAGATTCGTTCGGCTCATGAGAAGCTTCGCGGTCGGAAGAATTCGACGTTTTTGAAGAAGGTGTGAGAGCGCCAGAATCCGTCGATGGCGCAGTGTTGTTGGCTATCGAATCATCGCTCAGTTCGAGTCCAAGGGCCCTTTGGATACACTGCACGAGATCCAAGACAGAAATGACCTCTGACAAAACATCGGTAGAGATGTGGCACTTGAACAGAGTGCCAATCTCACTGGAAAGCTCCATCCCCATGAGGGAGTCAATTCCTAGATCTGCCAGTTCCACGTCGTTCTTAATTTCTGAGCTTTCCAAGCCAGATAGACTGGCCAAGGTTGCCTTCACACCATGAAGAACAAAGTCTTCGCTGTTGGCTCTGTCGAGACTCGCGCCTGGTGGCGGTGCGCTGTCATGTGCGACCTCGGTGTGCGTTTCGGTAGCCAGCTGACGCTCCGGGGATTCGGAGCGCACCGGTTTTATACCTGGGGTAAGGCGGGACAAGATCTTGCTCATCGAAGCCCGAGATATCTTGGCGAAGCTAATGCCGAGGATAACTTCACAAAGCGAGCCCCGTCTCGGATCAAAGATGAAGATGTCGGTGACAAAGTTGTTATTGGATCGCTTCTCGTGGCAGGCTAGGACATTCCAGGTGTCTGGACGAGAGCTTTGACGAAGTAAAGCTGGGGATCTCATCCATTTTTCGAAACCGTTGGCAATATACATGTCAGAGGAGTCTCTGTCTGTCATGCAGTTGACCCAGATGCCGCCGACTTGGCTGAAGCAATCGGCCAGACAGGGGTCCAGCCAAGTTTTGCCGGAATACGACTTGGCTACTCTTCCAGCGGACTCTGTCTTGTTTACACTTCCGACGAGCCTTTGCAAGCCTTGGTAGCGATGCCCGTACTGTACCACCTCGTCAAACACCTTGTATATGCTGGGGCCCTGGATAACGTCATTTTCTCCGGCAGTGGCTTCAAGAAGGCCAGCACAGCGTTTGTGGCTGACCAATCTTTCATAGCGTGAGAATTCAGCGAGATATGATGCGTCCGACGTCGAGACAAGTGCAATTCTTCCCTCTACATGGGTCGTTGGCTTGCCAGAGGCTTGCTTCTCGATGCTGACCACAGTCCAGTTCCACTCTCTGTGACTCCTTGGTTCCTGGCACGGGCTGAAGTCCATGTATAAAATCCTGGACGGATTAATGCAGATAGGAGCCAGGTTGTCAACATGAAGAATCTGAGGCTGCATGTCATCGGACTTGTAGTCAGGCGCCATACTTGTGACTGCTTCTATGGCCATGTCGACCAGTAGCGTGGCTGGACAAATTGGCGCCGTATGCGCGATATTGTGACAGGAAACCATCTCCTGGTAGGTTTGGGAGTCTGTCAAGATGCGGAATCTCGCATGCTCCGGCGCGCCTTCCTGATACCCCTCAAAGGCCCAAAGATCGCTCGGTGGTTGGACACTAGCAAGTGCTGGTTCAGCTTTTGGCTGCACCAGCAGATCCATCCAGTGTCTGGACCTTTCAAATTGATAAGGCGGAAGCAGCATTGTCGGATGAGATGTGGTCTGAGTGGCATGATGCTGCCAAAACGTAGCATTAACACCAGCTCTCCACAGGCTCGTGGTCGCCGCCGTGAGATGGGTGGTTGCGCTGTCGGATGTTATGTTCATGGCAACAAATACAGGTGACTTTGACTCGGCCGATGCTCGTTGCGAGTGACCAAGGGCATTGGCAGCCATTGCGGAAACGGTAGAGTTGGACCCAATCTCCAACCAGGCAGCGGATGGATGCTTGCCCGACAGTCGGCGTACAGCGTGGTCAAAGTAGACTGGATTTCGCATGTGGTTTGCTACGTAATCGGCGTCCAGCACGTCATAATCTCCAAACTCGGTCGAGAATTCGACAGGAATCGACCGGGGTTTGAAGCGCAGGCTGCGACCAACTCGACACAAGTAGGGCTTGAGATGGTCAACCAGTGGCGAGTGGAAGGCGTTTGTAACCTTGAGTCGCTTCCGTCGAAGCGACGTGTACGCAGCAGCTCCCTTGGCAAGGAAATTTTCCACCACGTCAATGGCTGCAGAGGAGCCGACCAAGGTAAAACTTCTTTGGCCGTTGTAGCACGCTACTGTTACCTCATCTTGTCCAGCAATTTTGGATTGATTGGTGATCGCATGGACTTGCTCGATGGTGGCCTCGAGCGCAAGCATTGCTCCCTTTTCAGAGCCCCAATGCTGATCAATCACTGCTGCACGCCCAGCAATCATGCTGATTGTGTCCTCGAGACTGAGAGCCCCCGAAATGCATACAGCAGTAAGCTCGCCGAAGCTGTGCCCTACCAGCGCTGTTGGTCGCACATTGCAATCGATCCAAGCCTTGGCCGAGGAGTACTGCAAAGCAAAGAGACAGAGCTGAAGCTTCAGGGTAGTTTCCAACGGAGAGCGCTGGAAAATATATGGATAGATGCTCCCAAGGCCCTGGGCTTTGCAGACTGAATCGCACGCATTGAGATGGGATCGGAGAACGGTCGTGTTATCGAATAGAACGCGGTCTAATCCAACAAAGGTAGAGACTTGTCCGCCAAAGCACATGATGACAGATGGTGTGCGCGGTCTTTCCACGATCGCATGCTCGCCTTTTAGTTGATCAACCAGTGACTCAATGCTTGAGCTGTTGATGAACAGCGAATGTTTAAGGTGCATGTTTGACTGCCGAAAAATGTTAAAGGACAAGGCGTCCACTGAGACATCAATGCCCTGCTTTGCCCTAGCCTGGAGATAAGCCAGAAACTTTTGAGCATAAGCCTCGAGACTCTTCTTGTCTGACGCAGTGAACCAGAAAGGATACTTGGCGCTGGCTTGCGGTGCAGAGTCGCCGAGCAGCGGCTTCACAGGGCTGGTGATGACCATGGATGCGTTTGAGCCCGATGCGCCGTAATTGTTGATCAACGCCGCCTTGAAGTCGCTTTTCCACTGCTGAAGCTTGGTTGAGATGGAAATCGAACCATGAGCTCGAATATGAGGATTGGTCGTCTCGAAGCTGGCCTGCGGTGGGATGATGCCCTCGTGCATCATGAGGATAACCTTGACAAGAGATGCCAGTCCAGATGCACTCTCTGTATGTCCAACAAGCCCCTTGACCGAGCCGAGCTGCAAGGGTGCAGATCGCTTATTGGTCCCAAACACTTGGCTGATGCTGTCGTACTCGGCAGGGTCGCCGACCGGTGTTCCTGTTCCATGGGCCTCGACGTATGAGATTTGTAAAGCTTCCAGCTTCGACTGAGACAGGACTTTTCGGAAGAGACTGGACAGCGACGGAGCATTGGGCACGAAAATAGCCGTGCAATTCTCATTCTGCTGCACTGCAGTACCAGAAATGATGCCGAAAATCTGATCACCGTCGGCGATGGCCTGTGATCTCTTCTTCAAGTAAACGGCGGCAATACCTTCACCTCTGCAGTACCCGTCAGCTTTGGAGCAGAACGGCTTGCATTGACCAGACGGGCTGAGAAAAGAAGCAGCCGCAAGGTTCTGGTATGCCAATGGCTGCGTTATCATGTTCACAGCCCCGGCAAGGGCCGTTTCGCACTCGCCCCCGAGGATGGCCTTGCAGGCTAAATGCACAGATACAGCGGCCCCAGAGCACGCCGTGTCCACGGTCAGTCCAGGCCCGGTCCAGCCAAAATAATGGCTTATCTTGCCCGCGATGAAGCCTCGAAGGTTGCCCGTCGAGGAGAAGGCATTGGGCTTGTGGCACGCCACGTTGCATTCGTAATCGACGGCGCAGGCTCCGATGTAGCAACCAACATTGGCTTTTGGCGTCTCATCAAGAAAATACCCAGACTGGGCCACAGCTTGATACGCCACTTCCATCAACAATCGCTGCTGCGGATCCATGGCCGCGGCTTCGCGAGGCGTCTTTTTGAAGAATTTGTGATCAAACGCGTCGTGATCTTTGATAAAGTTTCCGTACCACTTCTTTTCCGCATCATTTGCTCGGAACGGGGTATCAAAGCTGAACCTGGATGTGGGAGCCTCGGTATGCTGGGAATGGCCCCGACAAAGGATATCCAGAAACCCGTTTACATCGTCGGCTCCAGCTACTTTGCATGATAGACCGATAATGGCCACATCATTGTCCAAGTTGGAAGGCGATGGTGTAGTCTCAGGCTTTGCTGGCTGCAGCCCGACATGTTTAAGCTGAAACCGGTCGGAGGTGGATTGGAACAGTGACGGTGGCGTGCACCGGCTGAGTCCGAGCGTGATGATGATCTTGGCCTCTGTGTCCGAAGACGAAAGTGCTTTGAAGGTGTGCCACCACTTTGATGGGCTTACCAGCATGGCCTGTAGAATGCTTGTCGAGATCCTGCCCGCGCCGGGATGCATGCGAGACTCTAGCGAGTCAAACCAACAGGGAGTGCCCAGGTGTGAGGCATCAGGCAAACTGAAGCGGCTATTTTTCTCGCAGAATGTCGTCAGCTTCGATAGTGAGTGCTGATGGCATGCGCTGTGGAATCTGCCCGAGAGCCCAATGCTGGCGGTGGTGATGCTACCAGAGCCGAGCTTCTCCTGTATACTGGACAGATCTTTGACAGGCAATGTCACCGTAGCCTTGTTTTCATCATATCGCACTGAGATGTAGGCCTATATTGGTAAGTATAGATACTGCTCGTGGATCCGAGACCGACTTACTTCCTGATAGCTTTGGAGAATTGCCTCCAAGGTTTGTAGGCCCTCTGCATCTTTCCATGATGCAGAAAGTGACGTTGAATTCCCATGCACAGCATCGTAACCATCAACGATTGCGCCTATGAGCATGGCCAGCCTCAAGCAGGTTCCTCCATGGCGTTCCAAGTCGTCAAAGCCATCGCTCAAAGCTACTGCGACAGCAGAAAGAAGACCTGTACAAAAGCCAGCGGTCTCTGTCACATGTAGCGTATCATTTCCGTGGCTGGCAATGCGGTAGTAGGCCTCTAGATGCGAGAGTAGACAGAGGGGTGTCTGGATGATGTTGGGCAGATCCGACGAAAGATCTATTGTGTCGCTTCGGCCTGTGTTGAGCGCCTCTGAGAATCCTCGCAGTAGTTCTTCGCCGCGAATCGCCTCCAAATGGGGAAATTCTTTCTTGACGACTGCAAAATCTTCAGCCAGCTCCGAGACGGCCTTGGTCGCCCAGCTGAGAGCTGGCGAGGCTGCGATGGATGAAGGGATGTTGCTCAGCGACTCGTGATTGGAGAGTAACGCCTGAGAGCCAAAAACGAGAATACTGCTCGGGAGATACTGGGTCCCGTTCATGATGAATGCTGTGTTTAGAGTCTTGTTCTTTTCGCAGCAGGCGATGTTGCTGGGTTGTGACGAGGACTAGTGTTGTGAGGAGGAAATGAAGTCAATTTGCACAACGAACAGCATTGACGATACTGACAACAAAACGAGCGCGGTTTCTCTTGTACTAGTGGAAAAATGCTTCTTCATAGAATACGGAGTAATAGAAAGACATGTATTTCTATATTCTGCATTAAACTATGCTAGAAACATTGTGCCTTGATCGAGCGATATTGGTGCCACGTTTTCACGCTCCGCGCATCATATACATAGAAACGTTTAGTCTTACATGCCGTCTAAAAATAGCTGCACCTATTTAAACGGGTTCTCTCATGGAATCATTGGTGTAAGCTGCGTGTCACAGACTCAAAGAGGCTCAGCTAGGCTCGACGAGGCTTCCGGAGTTTCTAATTGACAGCGGGCTGAATGACCATGTGGCGGCGCATGACAAATGTAAGCAGATAATCATCTTGAAAAAATTGTAATTTATTTTCAAGTGAATAATTAACTTTATTTCAGCTGAGCGGAGTATATATTCGGCCGCTCTGAGCCAAGTAGAAACCCTTTGCAGCAAGGGTTGTCGCCCGCCTCGCGTTGCCTCTGACGATTTGCAGTTACTAAAGCCCTACCAATTCCTCACTTACTGCATATATTTCCGACGCCTAATTATACTCGCCAATGTTTCCCATGAGTTGAGTTGGATGCAAGGCTGTTAACTGTCTACTCAGCGACCGACTATCTACAATTCTAATTACAAGTTTGGACTGCATCGTCATCTCACACCTAGTTTCCTCGTCACCACAAGATCGTGCAAAGTTTACGATTTATTTGTCACGATAGAATCCCAAATTCAAATTGCAATCAACGCCTCATCATGGAAACCTCAGCCGCCAACAATGTCCCCATTGCCATCATCGGCATGGGCTGTCGGTTCGCAGGAGATGCCACCAGCCCCGAAAAGCTATGGAAAATGGTCTCTGAAGCTAGAAGCGCGTGGACAGAGATTCCGGAAAAGAGATTTAACCTGAGTGGATGGCATCACAAGAATCGTGACAACATCAGCACTGTACGTTGATATACTACCTGTTACTATACCATCTTCACTTCACTCCGTGCCTGGAGGTCTCGCTAATCAATGATGACTATTTTAGACCACAGTCCGCGGTGGCCATTTCTTGGAAGAAGATGTTGGGCTTTTCGACGCGCCCTTTTTTAATCTCTCAGCTGAGACGGCATCGGTGCGTGTCGAGTCTACGACATGACAATGATTGGCACTAACGAGTTGCTAGACGCTCGATCCGCAGTATAGACTGTTGCTAGAATGTGTTTACGAGTCTCTAGAGAGCGGTGAGTCAATTCCAACAAGCACGACACCAAGCAATCCATGGCCAGCTAACCTGCGTGACAGCCGGCATCACGTTGGAGCAGGCTTCTGGTTCCAATACCTCGGTATTCTCCGGAGCATTCTTTCATGACTATCAAGACGGTCATATGCGGGATGCCGACCAGCTGCCGCGATTTCTGATGACTGGAAATGGCGCAGCCATGGCGTCCAACCGCATCTCACACTTTTTCAACTTCCTGGGCCCTAGCATGACCATCGATACAGGCTGCAGTACAACTTTGACGGCTTTGCATCAAGCCTGCCAGAGTTTGAAGTGCGGCGATGCAGACATGTCCGTCATTGGAGGATCAAATTTGATGCTCAACCCGGATTTTTTCATCAGCATCTCCACGCTCGGGTCAGTGTACAAGTCTTGAATGCATCGCAGGCATTTGGCTAACAATGTGACAGAATGCTGTCTCCAGATGGAAAATCGTACGTTGGCCATTCGTACTCGTATCGATGACCATTGTGTTAATGACTGACATTCTGCAGTTACTCCTTTGATGATCGGGCAAACGGCTACGGTCGAGGCGAGGGCATCGCTTCAATTATTATCAAGAGGCTGGATGATGCCATCCGAGACGGGGATCCTATAAGAGCGGTCATTCGACAAACATTATTGAACCAAGATGGCAAGACCGAAACCATTACATCTCCAAGTGCTGAGGCTCAGGCTCAACTCATCCGATCATGCTATGAGAAATCTGGCATTAGCCCCCACAACGTCCAGTACTTTGAGGCTCACGGTACCGGAACACCCACGGGAGATCCAATCGAGGCGCATGCCATCGCTTCCGTTTTCAAGGAGGGGCGATCTCTCGACAGTCCGTTGATCATAGGATCAGTCAAGTCCAACCTCGGCCATACTGAACCGACCAGTGGCCTTGCCAGCCTGATCAAGGTAGTCATGGCCATGGAACGTGGTGTCATTCCACCAAGCATCAATTATGAAAACACAAACAAACAGATACTTCTCAATGACTGGAACCTCAAGGTGCCAACCAGGTGTGAGGACTGGATTCCCGGCCCGGATGGAGTCCGCAGAGCTTCTGTAAACAACTTTGGCTATGGAGGAGCCAACGCCCATGTTATTTTGGAAGAGTGGCCCTCGATTGTGTCGCCCAAACATCAAACAAAGTCTCTCCGAATGGCGAATGGCAACACCAACCAACAGCTGAGCCATGGTGGCGTCAACGGAGACATTGTTACCAATGGTCATACTGTCAATGGGCACACTGATACAAATGGTCATATCGGCAATGGCCACACCAATACCAACGGAGACATTCACAAACGCCTGGAATGGCACGCAAATGGCAACGGAGTCGAGTCTATGGGACCAACATCAAAAGTGTTCCTTTTGAGCGCCAAAGACGAGACGGCCTGCCGCACCATGGCAAACAACCTCAAAGATCACCTCGAAAGCCTCGCTCTGGGCACGTTTGACGAAGATGAGTTCTTGATCAATCTCTCGTATACGCTGGCTGAGCATCGCTCGAGGTTTCCCTGGGTCGCGACTGTTTCAGCTGCCACCATCTCGCAGCTCGCAGCTGCACTCGGGAACGAAGCCCTCAAGCCTCGCCGCAGTATCGGTGACAAGCCCAGGATTGGCTTCGTATTCACAGGCCAAGGAGCCCAGTGGCATGCCATGGGTCGCGAGCTCCTCACGGCGTACCCGCTGTACAGGGCTTCCATCACGGAGGCTGACGAGTACCTGAGAGAGTTTGGAGCCAACTGGTCGCTGCTGGAAGAGCTGCAGCGAGATGCGCACACAAGCCAGGTTCACGAAACCTCGTTGGGCATGCCTCTCTGCGCAGCTGTGCAAATCTCGCTCGTGCGTCTTCTCGAGTCGTGGGGCATCAGGCCGGATGCAGTCTGCAGCCACTCGAGCGGAGAGATTGCTGCCGCGTATACCGTCGGCGCACTCAGCTTCAAGTCGGCCATTGCCTCGTGCTACAGCCGCTCCGAGGTTGCGTCCAGTCTCACCCTGTCTGAGGGTGGCATGCTGGCGGTCGGTCTGGGCGTGGAGGCCACCAAGTCGCATCTGGAGCAGGTCAAGACTGGTGAAGCCCGAGTGGCGTGCATCAACAGCCCGTCGAGCGTGACGGTCTCTGGCGACGTCACCGCGATTGAAGAGCTGGAAGCCAGGCTCAAGGGTGAAAATGTGTTTGCCCGCAGACTCCGCGTCCGCACCGCGTTCCACTCTCACCACATGGAGCCTCTGGGACCTGCCTATCTCCAGGGGATGAAGAGTATGGGAGTTGGTCAGCCGGGGCAGGAGTTGAAACCCATTATTTATGCCTCTCCAACCACCGGAAGCCGTATATCGGATGTTGCAGACATTAACAACCCAGAGCACTGGGTCAAAAGCATGGTTAGCCCGGTCCTGTTTGTTGATGCTTTCAAAGCAATGTCGCTGGATCCGGCGACTGGTGAATCCGAGGTCGACGTGGTCGTCGAGGTCGGACCTCACGCGGCTCTCTCTGGGCCTATTGCGGACCTGCTGCTCCTACCAGAATACAAGGACAAGGTCATCTCGTACGAGCCCTGCCTTAACCGGAACACTGATGCCGTACAGACGATGCAGAGCCTCGTCTCTCAACTGGTGGCGAAAGGCGTTGCTGCGGACCTCGGCGCTGTCAACTATCCCAGCGAGCGTGCTGCTCGTCATGTTGTCCATGGGCTTCCCCCGTATCCCTGGAGCCATCAAACAAAGCACTGGTCCGAACCGCGCATCAACAAGTGCCACAGAGACAAACGATTCCCCTACCATGACCTGCTAGGTTCGATGGTCACTGGGGTGAATGCCAAGTGTCCCACGTGGAGGCATGTTCTTCGCACCTCTAACCTACCCTGGCTCAGTGAGCATACAGTCCAATCCAAGATGATTTATCCTGGTGCTGGCTATATCTGCATGGCAATCGAGGCCATGATTCAAATGAGTGAAGCGGCTAGAGAAACAATCGCCGGATACCATCTGCGAGACGTTGATATTTTGAACGCGCTCGTTGTTCAAGACAGTCCGGAGCCAACAGAAGTCCAGATCACCCTGAAGCCGGTGGACTCCCGAGACATCAGTATCAAAGGCTGGAATGAATTTCAGGTTTATTCCGTCAGCCACGACAACAGGTGGACCGAGCACTGCAAGGGCTTCGTGTGTCTAGAGTTAAAGGACGGCAGGTCAGCCCGACTGCAAACTTCCAAGCCCGAGACATTCGGCGGGCACGGCAGGCTGTTTGACCCGACGGAGCTGTACACCAGCCTCTGCTCGGTCGATATTCGTCACGGACCGACCTTTCAGAATCTAGATGCCGTAAGGGTCTGCGACGGGAGATCGCTCAGCACGCTGTCCGTCCCCGACGTGGCGGCCATCATGCCTGCAAACTACCAGAGCCCGCATGTGATTCATCCGGCAATGCTGGACACGATATTTGTGTCTGCGTACAGCGCCATCTTGGACTCGAACCCCCGCCAGGAGAATCCCAAGGTCCCAAAGAGCATAAAGAACCTGTGGATCTCCAACAGCATCAGCACCGCAGCAGGCCGCAGGTACCATTCGTATGTAGACATTCACAGTGCGGACACCAACGGGTTCAGATCAACCATTCATCTTGTCAACGACAACGCCGGGGAGCCCATCTCCGACGACGTCTTGGTAGTCGTCGAAGGCTTCACATGCCAGTCGCTGGGCGTCGGAGCGTCTCCCCAACCGGACGCACACAAGCACGACATCTGCAGCGTGGTGGAATGGCGCCCAGACATTTCCTTCATGGAGAATGCGGTCTTGCAGCAGGAGCTCGCATTCCCCATTGACACGGCCGAGCTGCGCATAATCATGGACCTCCGCCGGGCCTGCTTCCACTACATCCGCGAGGCGCTGTCCGCGGTGACCGTGTCGGACGTGCAGGGCCTGGAGAAGCACCACAAGAAGTTCTACACGTGGATGAAGTCGCAGGTGAGCTTGGCCGCCCAAGGCGCGCTCGGCCCCGGCAGCGCAGGCTGGATGCACGACGGCGCGGAGGATGTGCAGACGCTCCTCGCGTCTGTCGCGTCGAGCAGCGTCAACGGCCAGGTCGTGTGCCGCCTGGGGCCGCAGCTGCACGCCATCCTCGACCGGTCCGTCACGCCGCTGGAGCTGCTCATGGAGGACAAGCTGCTCTACACGTATTATCAGCACGCCTTGAAGTTTGATCGTGCGGCCGTCCAGGTCAGCAAGATTATGAGGCACCTCACCTACAAGAACCCGCGCCTCCGGATTCTCGAAATCGGCGCCGGCACAGGCGGCACCACCCGGGGGGTCCTCGAGGTCATTGGCAGCGGCGCCAGGTCGGGCCATGGCCCCCTGGCTGCCGAGTACCACTTTACCGACATTTCTTCGGGCTTCTTTGTCGACGCGCACGCGCAGTTTGCAGACTGGGCCGACATCATGACGTACCGCAAGCTGGACATTGAGTCGGACCCGGCATCGCAGGGCTTCGAGCTGGGAAGCTTTGACGTGATCATCGCCAGCCAGGTCCTGCACGCGACCAAGTCGATGAAGACGACCATGGCGCACGTCCGAAGCCTGCTCCGCAATGGCGGCAAGCTGGTTCTCACGGAGAGCACCAAGAACCAGATGGATATGCAATTCACCTTTGGCACGCTGCCAGGCTGGTGGCTGAGTAAGTAGATGCTTTTTCTTGTCGTTTTCCAGTGTCTAGTCAGGAAATGATGAGCTAATATGGCGATGCAGGCGTCGAAAAGGAGCGCGAGTTTAGTCCCATTCTACCACTGCCCCTCTGGGATACCGTCTTAAAGGACGCAAACTTTACTGGCGTCGACTTTGATGCGCCAGACTGTGAAAGCGACGACATTTACACGTTTAGCGTCATCGTGTCCACGGCGCAGCCACCGGAGCCAAGCTCTGAGCTGGCCCCCATTGCGATTGTGATCGACCAGGATGTCTCGCCGGATGACCGCCTCTGGTTGGAGACGCTGCAGCAGGCCGTGGCGCTCGAAACCGGCATCGCGCCCGAGATCCAACCTCTGGAGCACGTGGATGCCAGGGGCAAGCTATGCATCTTTGCCGGCGAGATGCGACGACCCATCCTGACCGAGCCCTCTCCGGAGCAGTTCCAGCACATTCGCTCGCTGGCGCTCCAGTCCAACGGCCTCTTCTGGATCACGCGCGGCGGCGCCGTCGACTGCGAGAACCCCGAGCTCGCCCTGGCCACGGGCTTCCTCCGGTCGCTGCGAAGGGAAAACGTGGACAAGACGTACGCCTCGTTTGATCTGGACCCTGCAGCCTGCGCCTTGTCCGCAGAAGACGCGCTCCTCATCGCCAAGGTGTTTGCGTCGGCCTTTGACGCGCGCAACGCAGCGCAGGAGTGGCGAGACTTTGAGTTTGCCGAGCGTGACAGCCAGGTGGTGATACCGAGGCTGCGCAAAGACTTTGAGCGCAACGCCCTTGTCGCGGCAGACTATGCCGAGCCCGCGGCCCCCGTGAGCCAGGCTTTTCATCAGGTCGATCGCACGCTCAAGCTCCGCGCTGGCACTGCCGGGCTGCTCGAGACTCTTGCGTTTGAAGACGTCGACGAGTACGCGTCTGATGCGATTCCACCTGCGTGCATCGAGATTCAGCCAAGAGCCTTTGGTCTCAACTTTCGGGATGTCATGGCCGCCATGGGCCAGCTGCAGGAAAAGGCCATGGGCCTCGAGTGCGCCGGCATCGTGACGCGCGTGGGTGCCGAGGCGGCCCGTCGGGGCTACAAGGCCGGCGACCGCGTCTTTTGCCTGCTCAGCGGCCAGTTCCAGAACCGCATCCGGGTGTCCTGGACGGCGGCCTGCCCGATGCCCGCCGGCCTGGACTTTGCCACGGCCGCCTCCATCCCCATGGTCTTTGCCACGGCGTACATTGCGCTCTACGACACGGCTCGTCTGGGCGGGAAAAGGACGGTGCTCATCCACGCTGCCACGGGCGGCGTCGGACAAGCGGCCATACGGCTTGCGCAGCTTGCTGGCTCGGAAATCTTTGCGACGGCCAGCACGCAGGAGAAGCGCGACTTGCTCGTGGACACGTATGGAATCCCACCGGACCACATCTTTTCGAGCCGCGATGCATCGTTTGCGACGGACCTTATGAAGCTCACCAAGGGTCGCGGCGTTGACGTCGTCTTGAACTCGCTGTCTGGCCAGCTTCTTCAGGAGAGCTTCGACTGCTTGGCGCCATGTGGCCACTTTGTGGAAATCGGCAAGTTTGACATTGAGCACAATCATCGTCTCGCTTTGGCGACATTCTCCAAGGCTGTTTCATTTTCGTCCATTGATCTACTGGCAATGGTGAAGCGAGGTGATGAGAGGATTCACGAGGTTCTCGCCAGCGTTGCCAAGCTGTTTGAGCAGACACGACTGGAACCTGTGCGGCCTGTCACGGTGTATCCGCTTTCCGATGCGGAAAAGGCTTTCCGACAGATGCAGACTGGCAAGCACATTGGTAAAATTGTCCTCTCCGCAGAAACGGACGAGATAGTCAAGGTAGGATAGGCCTCATATAACTCTCATCTTCGGCATTTTACTGACACGGTCATAGGTTATCCCTCCTCAAGCTGCCGTGAAGCTTCGGCGCGACGCCTCCTATCTGATTGTAGGAGGCGTTGGAGGTATCGGAAAGTCCATTGCTCGGTGGATGCTCAACCACGGCGCGCGGAACCTCATTCTGCTCTCACGGAGCGCCGGGGCGGGAAGCGCCACGGCAGGGTTCGTCGCCGACCTCGAAGCGGCGCATGCCGGCAGCACCATCCTGGCCGTGGGCTGCGACATTTCAGACAAGCGCGCGCTCGCCGAGGCCCTGCAGCGCTGCGAGGCCACGCTCCCGCCGGTTCGGGGCGTGATTCAGGCTGCCATGGTGCTGCAGGACGCGGTGCTGGAGAACATGACGCTCGACAACTACCGTGCCGCCGTGTGCCCCAAGGTCCACGGGTCGCGCAACCTGCATCAAGTACTCGGCGGCAGCGTCGACTTCTTCGTCATGCTCTCGTCCCTGGCCGGCATCATCGGCAACCCCAGCCAGGCAAACTACACCGCCGGCGGGGCGTACCAAGACAGCCTCGCGCGGCATCGGGCCAGAAACGGCCAGCCAGGCGTCTCCATCGACCTGGGCGCGGTCAAGGACGTGGGCTACGTCTCGGGCAACCGGGCAGTCTACGATCGCCTCGCGCGAATGGGCTACCGACTGCTGAGCGAGAGGGAGGTCCTGAGGACGATTGAGTCGGCCATCCTGCGCCCGCATGCGCAGGTGCTTCTGGGCATCAACACCGGGCCATCGCCCGCCGGTGCTTCTTCCGCGGGCGGCGCTATCCTTGCCCGAGACGCCCGGCTGGCGCCTCTGTCCTACGTCCGTCCGTCGTCTGCAAACGCGGGCGAGACCAGGGTCGAGAGTGCCGCGGGAGGACTTGCCCAAGAGCTGCAATCGGCCAGCACAATGGACGAAGCGGCGTCGTTTATCCTCCAGGCGCTCGTGACCAAGTTGGTGGACATCTTCATGGTCCCGCACGATGAGATTGTGGTTTCGAATCCCATGGCGTCCTTTGGCGTGGACTCGCTCGTGGCAGTTGAGCTGCGCAACATGCTGGCGCTTCAAGCAGGGGCTCAAGTGTCGATTTTCGACATTATGCAGAGTCCGTCTCTGAATGCTCTGTCCACGACTGTTGCGGCCAGCAGCACGCATGTAGAAGTGGCGTGATGCTGCGTTGCATTTCCAGTGGGTTTGATGGTCGGCAGGGCCTACACGGGGAGATGTAGACATTTATATTTGTGCAGAGGACAGGCGTTGGGGCGTTGTGATTTTATTTGATTCTTTCTTAGATGTAGAAAGCAATGTTCATACAGATGGTTACAATGTCAAATGTGCAGCTCTTGTTTCTTGTGACTCGACTTGACTACAGAGCGAAGCTGACATACGTCACACCTGTCGTAACACCAAGAAAAGCTTGAAATGTGCATTTATCCGAGTTTCCACTGTAAACTTTGATTTGTTGGAATGGCGTGGTCTTATACGTCAGTGTAGTGCCTCGAGATGCTCTCGGCTTGAAGCATAGTTACGGAAGCATAGTAGTCATTTTGAGGCGGTACAAGGAAGCATGCATACATCATCTGGTCGTTATACAACCAGGATCTATACATTGTTTTTATACATTGCTCCGTGGGAGCTAGTTTTGCACTCTGGAATTTTGATGTTCAGGTTTAGAATCCGGCCATTGATGGGTAGTCTGTCTACGCAGGACAGTTTATTTCAGCAGAATAAAAGATGTGTATCAAATTCGTTTGTAGAGCTCGGAGCTTTGTACATGTAGTTTCGATTATTGCGACAGGCTTATTGCGTCTGCAACAGTCAATGGAGACTATTACCCTATTCAACCACGTTGCTGCGCTGGCCTATGCAGCGGTTTCAGCGCCTGCTTCAGCACCTGGGCGCTACGACACTTATGCTTCAGCGCTGACTTTGCGATGGCTCCAGCGCTGGAAGACCATACCTGAGCGCCTGTTTCGGTAACTACCTAGGGTAGGTACAGTGCTCTGGCACCAAAGCCAGCGCTAATAACATCAGCGCCGTAGCACCGAAGCCAGCGCCGACGTCGGCGCTGAAGCTAGAAATTACAGCGCCCTACCACTGAAGCAAGCGCTAAATCAGTGCACAACCTAGCCGTCCAACTTGACCTGACACATTAATGCCTTGGTTGTAACTTGGCAACCACCAGCCAATGTGTAGGCCACGCAATTCCATCGCCAACCACACCTTTATTTTACAAGTAAGGTGCTGAGGACTAATATCATCTATTTGTATGTACCGAGTGTAGTGTTCCCGAAATGTATTCTCCAAGGCCAAGTAACTGACAAGCCGATAATGTGTGTGTCCAAAACATACAGCTCCGCCTGCTGCAAATTTTGCATCAAAATGAAAATCCATACAAGAGTTGATCCCGATAACTATTCCATGGTATTTACACCGCCGCAATCCTCGGCAGCAACTTGTTGGTAAAGTCCCAAATAAGACCAACATTGTGCGACACCATGGCAGCCCCCGTGTACCAGGTGCTGCGATGTCCCTGCAGGCCGTACAGGCGATCGTAGAACCCGCCACGGATATCGTCCGCCGAGACGTGGAGCTTGTACGGCGCGTGCGAGCGATACTCTACAATCTCGGGCGTCGTCGCGCTCAGGTTCTGCGCCGCCTGCAGGCGCTGAATGGTCTCGACCGTCGACCTCCTGACCGCCGCTTCGGACCAGTCGCCCGGGCTGCGCAGCCAGGCGTAAAACAGCCCGGGCACGCGCGACGCGAAAATCTCCGAGACGCCGGGCAGCTGCGGGATGTTGTACGTGGCCGCCGAGCTGTTTGCGTTGACCCAGGTGTAGCCCGCGGGCAGGCTCGTGTTGCGCACGACGACGACGTAGTAGCCCATGGAGGACCACCGGGAGAAGACGTCGTGCTCGCGCGCGTCCAGGCCCAGCGGGCGCACGACGTCCATGACGGTCGGGGCCGTGACGAGCAGCGTGCGCGCCACGACGAGCTTCCGTCCCGCGGGCGTGCCGACGACCAGAGACACGCCCGAGTCGTTGCGTCGCGACGAGCGCACGGTGGCGCCGAGCAGGACGTCGTCGCCGAGCTCCGCGCGCGCCTTGTCGTAGATTTCGCCGTTGTTGTGCCGCGCCGTCCAGAGGCTCTGGCCCCCCGCGCGCTCGTCGATGAAGGCGCGGTCCACCATCTTCATGACGTTGACGGTGAGCTGCTGCAGCGCGCCGGAGAGGCCCTCGGCGCCGAGGTAGAGGTAGTAGGCCACCGCCTCGAGCTTGTACTTTTGCACAAAGCCGCCGAGCGGCAGCAGCAGGTCCGCGGGCACCGGCTGCGGGACCTGCCACGTCTGGTCGATCCACGGGTACTTGTCGAGCTGCGCGGCCCAGGCCGTCAGGTCCTGGCTGGGGTTGAAGTCGACGGGGGCGAGGCCCGTGGCAAAGTCGGCGGGCCGGTACGTCGAGGCAGGGCCGGAATAGGGCCCGACGGGGACGTCAAAGTGCGCGAAAAAGTCGCGCGTCACGCTGTTGTTGAGGTAGGCCTGGACGCCATAGTCAAAGGTCGCGCCCGTGGCGGCGTCCCGGTAGGTATTTGTGTGGCCGCCGAGCGCGTGCTCCTTTTCAATCACGACGACGCTCTTGCCCAGCTTGCCGAGGTTGATGGCGGCATAGGTTCCCGACGCACCGCCCCCGAGAATGGCCACGTCGCGAACAATCACGCAGCTGGCATCGTAGTTGCTTGGTTGAAAGGCCTGGCTCTCGTCGAGTTCCGGCTCGGCCAGAGCACAGGAAGAAAGGGAAAGCACGAGTGGAATGGTGAGCTTCATGATGCCGCCGAGTACACGAAGAAATGATGGGCAAGGAGATGTTTCGCCATGTTTGAACAGCACAACGAGGAGGATATAAGTATAAACCTACACCAATGCCTCTTGTTTCATCCCCCTCATACAAGATGCGGTAGCTGCTGTCATGATGCTCCTTGCGCACGCACCCGTGGAGTTGTAGCGTCTCGGAGTATTTACACCTCCTTGGTGTGTATAATTCGGCTCGAGGTTGTACTCTCACAAGCTGATCATACGTGTTGGACGGCGAATTGCAAAGCTGGGTCCAAGCTTTGCGCTGGGAACCAGGGTCGGCTCAGAAAAATCCCGAAGCCAATGTTTTTGTCTGAATGGTGATTTAATTATCTCTCAGAACCACCAGATCCGTGCGTTCTTTGACGGGCGTTGCTTCATTGGTGCGGGCGTCACGCCTTGTGCCAGGCAACGGCGTTCGGGGGGCCGAACGCCGATCACGGTAATTGTCCCGATAGGCCAGACTGGTGCAGCAACAAGGCAGTAGAGCGCTGTAGCAAGGCTGGCCAGAGACTGATCTTGGTGCATCCCCAACGCCGATGCGGGATGTAGGCGCACATCTCCTGAAGCGCAGCATGCAGCTTGACGTAGACTTCATTTTTCCCATCATCTCACAATCTCACACGGTTTCCTGACCTCTCAACTATCCTCGCTCCAACCGACTTTATTCTTTTCGCCGACACTCTCTATTCGCCTCTCGCTTCCCGCCCTGATGAAGGTCATTGTCACTGGCGCCACCGGCCTGGTGGGCTCAGAAATCATCCGCCAGTGCCTTGAGAACCCAGACGTCACCTCCATCATTGCTGTCGCGCGCAAGCCCGTTACCGCCAAGGAGGGGTCCAGCAACATCTCCAAGCTCAAGTCGGTTGTCATTGCCGACTATGAGTCCTACTCTGACGACGTCAAGGCTGAGTTTGCCGGGGCTGATGCTTGCATATGGTGTGTGCAATCCGAGCAGCGCACCATGCTCCTAAACACTGCTACAGTTACTGACTATGATGGTCGCAAATGTAGGACCGTGGCCGTGACTCCGTTTGCCATTGGCAAGCTTGCGCCGACCGAGGTCAAGCGCATCTGCCAGACCTGCACCATGGCCGGCTTCCAAGCCATGTACGAGGCCGACACCAAGAAGCCGTTTCGCTTCATATACTTCAGCGCCGAGGGAACCCCGACCGACGCATCCAAGCCTCCCGCGTTCATGGCTGACTATCAGCTCATGCGAGTACGTCTGCAAACGCGCGGCCAGCTTTCAATGCGCCTTGAGACAGGAAAATGCAGCGCTAACAATGACTCTGACAGGGCGAGACGGAAAAGATGGTGCTGGACCTGCCGAGCAAATGCCCCGGATCCAAAGTCTGCATCGTGCACCCTGGCGTCGTGACCAACTCGACGTCTGCTGGTAGGATCGTCGTTCAGTCGGTCTTTCGATTGACAAACATTTTTACGCGTGCTTTTCCAAACATTGACCGGGACCAACTGTCGGCGGCTGCAATCTATTTGGCCGTCAACGGGTTTTCGAGTGATTCGTTGACCAATAATGAGCTGGTCGAAATTGGATCCAGGGCTTTGAAGGCTGGCAAGTAAAACGACAACCTGTCGTATTGGCTGTTTGCCCTTTGCTTTCTTAATCAATATCTAGCTAGCCTCCTACAAAGCACAATTCCCCTCAATAGACCAATTTTCTTTCTATTCATGTATTAAAGCTCACATCATCCGTCGTCCCTTCTGCGGCTCTCCAGGGTAGCAATCGGCCTTGCGCAAGCAATGACGGCAACAACAGTAATAGAAGCTCATGTAATCCAAGTTACTTGACTAGTGCTCGCCATTCGTAGTGCCCGATGACAGATCAATAATCTTTTGAAAGACCAGATTAGGATCATACTTTTGCTTCAGCTGCCTCAGCCTGGGCGCGTTGGGTCCGTACACCTTTTCCGCTCGCGTGGCAGTGCCTGACAAAGTTAGTACAAGGACAAAATCTATGTATTGCCCAGGGTTGGAACGTACTAAAGTAATTCAAGTAGCTGCCGCTTCCGTCGCTGTAGGCATCGCCCTTGAAGCCCACCTTGTCCGAGATGAATGACGACAGGGATTTGGACAGCTTGCGAGCATCCTGGTCCTTGGTTTCGTCTGTCCAGTTGCAGGTGATGCAGATGGACGAGAACTGGCCGCGGTTGGCGTACGCAGTGTCCTCTACGCCCACCTTGCGGATGGCGTTGGTGGGATGGTACTCGAGCGTCATGGTGCTGCCGCGTAGAGCCGCATGCTCGGCGGCATTCGTCTCTTGCCAGAAAAAGTCGCCAATCGCCCGAGCCCGGTCTGCCGCCAGGGGCAGGGTAAAGTTGGCGCCCCCAAACAGATGGCGATCTCGCGGGCCTCGAGGATGCTTGTTGAACATGAGATTCACCTCGGTGTATGGCTGCATGGCCATGGTGCTGCCGACGGGTCCCAAGTTTAACAGGAACTCGAAGATCCTTTCGCCCTGTTCTTGAGGACCGTTGTAGAAAACAACGGCGAGGATTCCAGAAGCTTGGGTTGGTGGTAGAAAATTGCCCATGATGATGGAGAGCATCGAGTCGCCGTCGGAGGTGTTCACTGTCCAGCAAGATTAGTTTACACGCCGCGCAGACAGAATGACAGGCATGGTATAAAACTCACTAAATTTGTTGCCAAACTCAATCAGGGCTTCGAGTTGCTCGGGCGGATAGGCCAGAAAGCCCGCCCAGCAGTCACCCTGCGGATATCCTTGCGAGATGAAGCTCGTCACGATGCCAAAATTTGGTCCGGCGCCCCGAAGCGCCCAGAACAAGTCTGCGTGCTCCTCCCTGCTTGCGACGACAATCTCTCCGCCGGCCAGCACAATCTCGCAGCTCAAGAGGCAGTCGAGGGCGAGGCCGTGTCTGCCCGTCAGGTAGCCATATCCGCCGCCGAGGATCAGTCCGCCCACGCCCGTGTCCGCCACCGTGCCGCCGACAGTCGCCAGCCGATGCTCCCACAGCGCGGCGTTGACGTCTTCCCAGGTGCAGCCGCCGCCAAAGGTGATGGTCTGCGCTCTGGGGTCGACCGAGGTGGACCTGAAGTGTTCGAGATCAATGACCATACCGCCCTGGGAAGACGAGTCTCCGCTGGTGCTGTGGCCGCCGCCGCGGATGGCCAGCGGCAAGATGCGGTTGTCAGTGGCGTAGCGCAGCGCCACGCTCACCTCGGCGGCGCTCCTTGGGCGGACAACCACGGAAGCAGGCTTTTCGCAAGAGGCACTCCATCTCTTCAGGGACTGGCTGTAGCCAGAATCTCCAGGGACTAGAACTTGGGCGTTGGGAATGGCAGCTCGCAAGTCGTCAAAGTTGGTGGCCATGGTTTCAAATTTCAGTCGTCAGTTGCCCAAGTCAATTGCTGCTGGTCAGTTGCTAATGGTCAATTGCGAATGGCCAATTGCGAATCGTCAAGGAGCTGTTTGGGACAAGCTTTCGGAACAACTTATTCATGGCAACAGATCCGCCTTTATTCCTGGAATTACCTGTTGATACTTGTTGACCATACATCAGACGGCTGAGCAGCGACTCTTTTGCCAACGGTATTCGGGGTGTAGTGCGAAGCGCCTGCGTATAATTTGTCCGAATTATAAGTCCGCTCAGCGGCGCAAGCCAGGCTGCTCAATCTTGGAACAAAACATGGAAATGAACAAGACATCTCAACTACGTGGAAATATACTATAATAATCAGGACAATAAGAAACTGTATACGTTACAGCAACTTTTTTTGTTTTTGCAGAACCGTCCGCTCAATATGGTTGCACCACTGATTGCCGGGCGAGCCTTGACGCTGGCCGTCGCAAATCTTACGGCCTTGTTTGCTTCGCATCTGTCTGCGGATGCCGAAATCATTGTGCCTACTGACACGGCATGGAAGAGCGACCTGCAGCAGAGGTGGTCCGACTATCGAGCCCCGACATATTTTGGTGCGATAAAGCCGGGCAATGAGCAAGATGTCCAAGTCATTGTGGGTTGCGCCGCGTTCTTGTGGTTGCCTTGGGACTAACACGCAGTCTGGCAGGTGAAAATTGCCCAGGAAAATGGCATCCCCTTTCTTGCCACGGGTGGTGGCCACTCTTTTTCCGACTACAGTCGCTTTGATGGGCTGTCCATTGATCTGGGCAAACTCAACTCTACAAAATTGGACGCGGCGACAAACACGCTGACTGTCGGGGGGGCATCCAAGTACTACCAACTCCATGATCTCCTCTACGATGCCGGAAAGGAGCTACGTAAGCCTGTGATCGCTCCAAGGATAGTGAACACGGCTAATGATACGAAGCGCTGGCTTCATGTGCTTGTCCAGGAATTGTTGGATCAACCCTCGGTGCAGGGCTCGGGCCTCTGATGGGCTACCGGGGGCTGATGATTGATGCTCTCGAGTCTCTCCGAGTAGTAACTGCCAACGGTAGCATCGTGACAGCCTCCAAGTCTGAAGAAAAAGACTTGTTCTGGGCGATGCGAGGTGCCGGGTCCAACTTTGGCATTGTGACTTCGGCAACGTTCAAGGTATACGACATTACAAACCAAGGCCAGGCCATGTTTGCGCAGTTGCTCTTCCCCGCGTCGGCCAACCTCAGCTACTTTAAAGCCCTGAAGCGTCTGGATCATAGCATGCCGCCACGACTGGCCTTGACCAACCTGGGATTCTATGACCGCACGTCCAATCAGGTGCGTATCAAGCTGAGCCAAAAGCCACGCAGAACGTATCCCACTAACATGGGGCAAGTCCTTTATCGGATTGAATGCTATTTATTTCGGAACCAAGGAGGAGGGCACCGCAGCCATCAAGCCCTTTACGGACCTGAGTCCGATCAACAGTACAGTCCTCGTCGGTCCCCAGAGCAAGCTGTTTCCGCCAATTCTGGGATCCTGCACCCCGAATCAGCACATCAACATCTACTCGCACGCCGTCAAGCACACGGACCCTGATTCGCTCTCATGGGCTTTTGGAGAGTTTAACAAATTTTGGAAGCAGCATGACGGATACGACGGCCGGCTGCTCATTCAACGATTTTCCAACGACGCTGTCTGGAAAGTGCCCGACAGAGACACTGCTTACCCCTGGCGGGACGCCGTGGCGCACATGTATGTTTGCATCCCACAATCAAGCATTTGAGCGGTCGTTTTGCTAACCAGAACTGCACAACAGAAGTATTGAAGGTTACATGACGGACACGGCCATTTACAGCGCCGTGGACGAGTTTGAATCGTCACTGCGAGACAAGCTTGTAGAGAAGAGTGGCTACGAGGAGCTGGCAACGTACTCCAACTTTGCTCGGGGTACTGAAGATGCCACCGCATGGTTCTCCAAGCGCAAATTGCATCGGTTGTCGGCCTTGAAGAAGCTATGGGATCCCAAGGGGCTGTTCAACTACGACAAGCCGATTCCCACTCAAGGCTACTGAATTGTCAAGACTCGATAGACAGTAGTGAATAGCGCTCTTCCTCGACTTGTCCCACGAGTGCCACAGATTGATGCCTGGATGGTAGTGTGGCCAAGTATCAGAAATAGGATGCGTTGATCTAGTAAGTACGTGGAGGATATGAATCCTCTTATTCTCCGACCTTGCTTTGTTTCAAGTTGAAAAGTCCGAGTGTCAACAATATGCTTCACATAAAAAGCTATCAGAATTAAATATGACAATAATAATCAAAGTAAAATTATTTGGTGTGGCCGTCTGGCTGTTCTGGCAGCAGCCGTATACAGCGCCTGTTGAAAGAATTACAGTGGGTGCTGGGCTCATCTACAGCATCTGCAGCATCTACAGCATTTACAGCGCATCCATGCGCTGGTTCGTCGCGCTGTGACTTGTCGAAATGTTTGGCAACGAATCGAGGCACACCATCCTCATGATTCGATAAACACCCTGCAACAATATCGAAATGTCGACGGCAAGAAAGCCAATCATGTCACTTCACGCCTACAACGTGGCGCAATAGCAAAGTCCCTCGCAAACAGAAACTCCGACCGGGACCCCGAACTCCGATGCTGCGTCATGACAGCCTCGTCTGCCCATTATCGCCGGCCAAAGTAAACACGAAAAAGAAATCAGCAAGCATTTCATTCTTCATACATACGCACGCCTCAACCTGCCCGCAAGATTTATCTGCGCCTTCTTCTCTTCCGCAACTCTTACTGATCAGCACACGCCATCGCGACCCCTTCTACCTCCGCCTCCCCCCGACAAACGAAGCAATGCCAAACAACAGAGCAGCTTGGCTGACCGCAAAGTCGGCCAGGCCGCTGTCCGTGGGCGACGCGCCGTACACGAGCCCAGGCCCCCACGAGATCGTCGTCCGGAACCGCGCCGTGGCCATCAACCCGGTCGACTGGTCCAAGCAGCTCCTCGGCGACATGATGTTTTCCTTTGTCCGGTACCCGTTTGTGCTGGGCGAGGACCTGGCCGGCGACGTAGCCGAGGTTGGCTCCCAAGTGACCCGGTTCCGCGTGGGCGACCGCGTCCTGGCGCACGCCATTGGCATGGAGCCCAAGGTCAACCGCAGCGTCGAGGGCGCGTTCCAAGAGTACACCGTCGTGCGCGAGACTATGGCGTCGCCCATCCCCGCGTCGCTGCCTTTTGAGGAGGCCTGCGTGCTGCCCCTCTGCCTCTCGACGGCGGCCTGTGGCCTCTTCCAAAAGGACTTTCTCGCGCTCGACCACCCGCATGCCGCCGCCGCCGCCGGGGCAGAAGCGGCAAGGAAGCCCAACGGCAAGACGGTGCTCGTCTGGGGAGGATCGACGAGCGTTGGCGGCAATGCCATCCAGCTCGCCGTCGCTGCTGGCTACTCGGTCGTCACCACGGCCTCTCCGAAAAACTTTGACTACGTGAAGAAGCTGGGCGCAGGCCGCGTGTTTGACTATCGCAGCCGCACCGTCGTCGCGGACATTGTGACGCTTCTCCAGGATACGCCCGTTGCTGGCGCCATTGCCGTCGGCAACGGCTCGACGGAAGCGTGCATCGACATTCTGTCCAAGACCAAGAGCCCGGGCATGGTCGCCCAAGTCAGCTTCCCGTGGCCGGAAAAGGTCCCGTCGGGCGGCCTCCGACTCTTCATGAGCATGCTTTACCTGGCCTGGTGGAACGTGACCGTTGCGGTCAAGTCAAAGCTGGCGGGCGTCAAGACCAAGTTTGTCTTTGGAAGTTCCCTGTTTGAGAATGAAGTCAGCAACGTCATCTACCGGGACTTTCTCCCAGACGCGCTAGAGCAGAATAGCTATATCGCTGCACCGACGCCCCAAGTAGTCGGGGTTGGGCTGGAAAGCATTCAAAAGGCGATGGACATGCACATGGAAGGTGTATCGGCCAAAAAGATGGTTGTCACACTGTAGGGGAGGAGTCAGAGTGGCCTCGGGACAATTCTAGATGCCATCTAAAATATCAATGTACAGCTCGAGTTCTATTTACAGCGAGGCATCCGGATCCAAGTCAAGCCAGTCAAAAATAGGTATATCGTCTATGCGCTGCAAATCATCCGCCTGAACTGCCAGCAGATTCAGCGATGGCTTGCAATATCCGCCCATGTCCTCTGCGTCCAAAACGTCAATGTATTTGGTAGCCAGTCTGTTGGCATTTTGAAGAATTCTCAACGAGTACTTGAGACGATCAAGCATAAGCTCTCTGCTCTCGAGGGTTTGCGTACAAGGTGCCGCTGAGCGCGCGTACAGCTTAATCAGCTTTGCTGCGGCATAGAGCAGCATTGGCGAAAATGTGTGAGCCTGACCAAAGTTAGCAAAGGCTGATGCAATAAACACGATTTCGAGGTGAGGTGTACTTTGAAAAAGCTCGATTTCGTCAATGGCTCCGCCAAATTTGCTATCTCGCACGCTGAAGTGTAGGCATCAATGTACATTTGCTCCTCCATCTCGCCGTGCCAGTCGTCCATGATCAGGTACAGCCAAACCACCACCGCGTGGTTGAGCATATTTTCGAATAATCGCATGGGATCCAGCAGCTGCGAGGACGATTGCGGCAGCAGTATGAGGGCCTGCCGCATCTTCAACGTCTGAAACAAGGTTGCGTAGCAGGATAGGATGGGATGGGAAGTGCTGGCAGCGCAAGTACCCTGGACCGGCGCGAGCCTTTTGAGAGACAGCCCGCGCCAGCAGATTGTGGTGGCTATTATCGCTTCCGCAAAAGGCGGCAGAGCCATCTCTCCAGAGGCCTCTATCGCCGCCGATAAATAGTCGCTCTGAACTGGTCTGCTGTGCTGAAAGTCTGCCTCGGGAGCCGGGAGGCGCGTCCAAATCTTGACGCGGTATTAGCACGTCTCAAAAAATACACCCAACAAGGGAGAGAAAAGCAGGGAGCGCGCACCGTGTCTTCTCGAAAGCTCAAAGGCCACTCGTGGGAAATGTTAATGTAGTGGTCGAGGCAATACGCCAGCCAAAACGTCCGCCTCTTTTCCTCCTCCTCCACCCACTTCCTTGCCGAGACCAGGCTGGCCGGGACGTGGCCGAGCCTGTCGAGCTCATGAAACTTGGCCAGCTGGATGATTCGGAACGCGCGTCCCGCCGTGATCCAGGCACGCTGGTAATGCACGTGCCGGAACTCGTAGTGGGCAAAGAGCACCCAGGCCTGCGCGTGCTCGACGGCGGGCGTGCCGCCAAGCTCAAAGTCGATGCTGGCGTCGAGCTCGTGCAGCTTCTTGCTCGCGCACGCGTAGAGCGAGTCCTTGGTGTTCTGTACATGGGCCGAGAGCGACGCTGCCAGCGCCCACATGATGAACTGCAGGCATTCTTGCGGCTCCGTCTTGTCCGACCTCTTGGACCAGCTCAGGTAGCGGCTGTGGTGGATGATTGGCGCGACCGGATGCACTCTGTCAAAGTACAGTTGATCCCTGTTGGATGTTAGAGACGAGATAGCGGTGATGCCGACAGCGGTAATGCCGACAGCTGTGGTTGCTTACAGGTCGGCTTCCAGAATATCCGACATGTCAAAATCGAGGGGTGGCGTGGTCGGCGCTTGCACCACAACCTGTTCTTGAGTCCAGTACGGCTCCGTGCCCTCTTTCTCCTGCATCTGAAAGTCGACCATGGACTGCGGGCTTAACTCGCCAAGTGTCGTATGCATCGTAGAGCTCGGCGGAGCAGGTTCCGCGGCAGAGTGTGCCTGCGACTGCTGCTGCTGCTGGTCATCGGCATCGCCCTTGGTCTGCTCTACCAGAGCTTCCAGCGTAGCTGCCCAGTTCCCAAGACACACCACGTCAGCCAGCGTGTACATTGGAAGCGGGTCGCTGCTGCGACGTGAGACATACCGATGCGACCCCGAAGTGCCTTCAGGTGGCCCCGTTTCGGCCCTCGTCGCGAGCGAGCTACATTGACTGTGCATTCTATATCGAGATCGTCGCAGACGCTGCAGCGTGGGGTAGCCCTATCACACTTGAGCTTGCGCTTACGGCACTCTTCGCAGGCCTGGGCGATGCTGGTCAGCTTTTTACACTGGTCGATGCCTCATTTCACATCGTTACTCACAAACCCTGGCTGTTGCCGTGGCGAGGATGTAGAAGACATGACGGAATTTATGATAGTAGCCGGGCCTGAGTAGCTATAGCAGGCAGAGGAGAGCCGTCTTTATGACGAAGCCTATATCATCTTATCAGGCTGAGGCTGAGGTGCGGCAATAATGATAACACAAGAGACCCAATCCATGGCCGCTGCGGCTCTGCCTAAATCGGCATCGGCCGCAAGCTGTGGCGCCACTGAGACGAAACGACGCTGCACGTAAGACGGGCTCGGGCAAAACCTGTAGCGGAATTCCTACTTCGTATTGCGACTACCCAATGGACTCGTTTTCAGCCCGCCACGTGCAGATAATGGCCTACAGGATGCCCAGGCTGCCGACGCCGTCCTCGCAACCCTTGCCCTATGTGGCGTCTCTCCGCCGCCAATCATGGCCGGAAGCCGACGAGTCCTATTCCGCACCCACTTGATTCCTTCAGCCAAGCTATTTATTGCCGTACCATATTAGGTATCACGATGGCAATCTACGACAGGTCAACAAGGCAACGGTGGCCCACTGGCGACATGAAGACCCAGGCTCTCTGCCTCATATCAGCGTCGGCCATGCCCTCTTTAGTCGACACGCCAGCCTTGGGGAACTTGCGGAAAAAGTGCGCCATCCCCAGCCTCAACTCCATGTACGCTAGATTGATACCGACACAGGCTGCCAGGCCAGGCGTGAGCTGTCAGCCAATCAAACAGAATGACATGGGTAGGAAATCAGGGTTCGGCCACTTACACCGGGTACCGGCTCCAAAGCCCATGTAGGCGTCCTCCATTTCTTTTGTGGGATTCTCCCAGCGCGACGGATCAAATCTAGAAAGCAACGTTAGCCTCGTGGCTTGGCCCTGGCTGTCTTCCTGCTCGGCACATATGCCGAGAAAGGCCCCCTCTCCCCTCCCTAACGTACCTCAGAGGGTCGGGGAAATAGTGCGCCTCGCGGTGGAGGCTGTAGCACTGCGTCGATACTGTAGTCCCTGCAGGGAGATGGTGGCCCATCAGCTCGACGCCGCCGGGCGGCACCTGGCGCGGGAGCACGGACGGCACCGCGGCGTACAGCCGGACCGCCTCCTTGATCACGCAGTTGAGGTAGGGGAGGTCGCGCACATGGCTGTGATTGAATCCCGGCGAGAGCCTGGCAACCTCATCGGCGAGCCGGTCCCGCACATCGGGGTGCTTGCAGATGGCCCACACGGTATACGTCATGACCGTCGCCGTCGTGTGGCTGCCCGCCGTGATGTTGGAGCCCGCCAGGTGGGTGATCTGGAGGTCCGTGAAGCCCCTGTCGCCCTTGTCGAAGAGGGGCGTGAAGAGGGTCAGCTTGGGGCTGTCGCTGCCGAGCAGATCCTTGTACGCCTTGATGGTGTCGCGCGCCCACACGGTCGCGCGCGGGCCGGCGTTGAGGAGCTTGTTGAAGATGGGGATGGGCAGCCGCAAGCGGGAGGCAATGTCCATGACCAGGGGCATGGTGGTCCTGACGGCGTGCACGGGGCCCAGGCCCTCCAGGTAGTCCATGATGTACTGGTTCTCCTCTGGCTCCTGCAGGATGTCGACCGACGCGCCGTAGCTGAGCTCGGTGATGATGTCGAGCGCCATGTATATCCACCACTTGAGCACATCGATGCAGCCTCGCTCAGCCAGCTCTTCCGTCATCTTGTCCAGCGCCAGGGACATTTTCTCGGAGATGACAGGCTCCAGCTTCTTCAGATAGTTGTCCTGAAAGGGCCCGCCCAGCAGTCGGCGCCAGGCGGTATGCATCTTGGGGTCCGTAATGTTCATGAGCGTGAAGACGCCGGGAGGCGCCAGGGACAAGTACCAGTCCGATTTGCGATAGCCATTCTTGAGCTTGTGGATTTCCCGGACGGCGTCCACGTCAGAAATGTCGACATGGCCGGGGGCGTAGCGGACGATGGGACCTAACAAAGCTTGGTGTAAGTGGAGAGCACAAGGGCGGTTGATCCGTTCAGGACCGCACCATATTTCTGATGCAGACTGTGCACATATTCATGTCGAAAGCCTCGAACATAGTATGACGTTTCCACCAAGCCTGTCCATCTCGACCAGTGCGGTCCAGGCAGCTTGGCCAGCGGGTCGCGCAAGGCTCGGAGGACCACGAAGCCAACCGTCACAACAGTAAACCACGCCACAGCTACTGAGATTGGCACAAGAGAGGCAGCTTTCTGAAGCGCGGATACGATACCCCCAGCCATGATTGAGAGAAAATAGTCGGCGAGCAGGTCAAAATGCCCGAGTGTCGAGCTGATGAATGAGGTGCAGGCGACAAACTCTATTGTCGTATTGTGCTACAATCATTGAACAGAGAGGATCGCCCATCATTTAAACAATGGTCTGCTTTCCATTTTTTTTTCTCCCGTCTTGACTTGCATTTCCCTGCTCCCTTTCCGTGTTTTTGTTGTTTTTTATTTTTCCGCTTTCGCCCGTACTTGTTGCACCCGGTCGGCGAACAAGGCTGCGCAGTCGGGAAATCGTCCTCCGAACGCCGATCGCCTTTCCATTTTCCGTACGTATCGCCCGCTGAGAGCCTTGCAGAGATGCTTGCTACAAAAAGGTTCCCACCCATCCGCTTCGGCCCCGAAACGCCGTTCTTCTCATCTCCTACGACCTGGCCGAGTATGTCGAAAACCGCATGAAACGAACGGCTTGCTGAGCGCCATCTTTTCATCTCATCTCGGCATTCATCGCATCTATCCCGAGGCGTGTACAGCGAGCGGCCATGATGCCTTCGGGCCGTGTTGGTCAGACCCTAGCCTACGGCAAGGTCAGTAACTCGGAACTGCCGTGTCTGGCCGTGTGCAAGCAAGACTAACCAGAAAGCTCAGGCGTGCCTGGAATGCTCCCGCTCCAAGTGCAAGTGCATTCCTAGAGCCAACCGGCAAGGCTGCGAGAGGTGTCACCGGCTGGACAAGACTTGTGTGCCTGGAGGCTCTGTGCGCGCTCTCGGCGCCCAGAAAAACAATGCCATTAACCGCATCGCTCAGCTCGAGGGTAAGCTCGATGGCCTCGTATCTCTGCTTGGTACCGCAAGAGTCCTGGATCAGGCTCCAGCAGCCACGTCCACACTACCGTCGCCACCGCAGCAGGCCGCGCCGCCGCCGCCGCCGCCGCCGCCGCCACCACAGGTAATCAGCTCACCAGGCTCTGTGCCGCTATCCGGAGGAAGCGGTCCAACGGGGGGGCCCAGAGGCAGCGGGCCTCTTGAGAGCTATGAGCCATCCTGGAGCGAGAGCGAGGAATGCCTCGGGCGGTTCCGCACCGAGATGCTGCAGTATTTCCCGTTTCTGGACCTATCGAGCGACGCGCACCAGCTTGCCCGGGAGCGGCCCTTCCTGTTCCGGTGCATCGTGGCGGCCGCCGCGCCCTCGACCGCGCTCAAGCTGGCGTTGGGTCGGGCCATCAAGCAGACGCTGGCGCAGCGCATCGTCGTCGAGACCAGCCCCGGCGCCATCACCCTCGACCTGCTGCTCGGCCTGCTCGTCTTTCTCGTCTGGGGCCACGACTACATTCTCCACAGCAACCCTGCCAGCCTCTCGCGGTTCACGCAGCTGGCGCTCGCCGTCGTGTTTGAGCTGCGGCTGAACAAGACGCCGCCGGCAGAGTCAAACATGCTTCCGGGCGGCAGCCAGAGCCAGGAATGTTCGCTGAGGACGCAGGGCTCATGCCGTTCGCTGGACGAGATTCGAGCGTTGTTTGCGTGTTACATTATGAGCTCCATGTAAGCCTCTTCACCGTACTTGCCTCTTTATACGGCAAGAGACTAACAGGGCATTTTCTTAGTGTATCATCGTACCTGGCGCAGATAGATCCCTTGCAATGGACGCCTTACATGGACGACTGCCTTTCCTTCCTGAGCGCAAATGGAGACTGTCCCAACGACCAGATCCTGGCCTGCCAGGTCCGTCTGCAGCTGATCGCCGCCGACACAGAGACTGTGCGCAATACAGCGACGGCGCCTACATTCTACCTAAAGTCGTTGCGAGCCAAAGTGTCCCAGATCAAATCCAGCATCCCGGCAGATCTGGGAAATAATAGTAAGCATGGTTGTCAACACGTAATACTGATGTCTCTGACCACTTCACAGGGGCCCTCAGTGCGTCACTGTACTACACGGAGCTGAGCATACTCAGCCTAGCCTTGTCAGACAAGTCAGACAAGCCAGGAGGACCGGGACTCCAGCGACTGGAAGCGCAGTATGAATGTCTTAACATTATAAAAAATGCTCTCGATAGCTTCTTCAGCATGCCTCTGGAGGAATACTCTAGCATCTCATTCCCGTTCTTCACGCATCTGGCTCGCTACATCCTCGTGCTATACAAGCTTTCCACGATGGACGACGCGTCTCAGGATGGTAACCTGGTGCGCTCTTCTGTGGATGTTTTGCAAGTCATGGACCGGTTGATTGGGAATATCCAACAGGCTAGATCCATGGATGGTGAGAGGTCTGCAGGCGGGCTCCTCGACAAGTCCATCAAGATCTTTGCGTCGGTCAGACAATGGTGTGCCGCGAAGCTTGCGGAAGAGAGTAGGCTTGGAGATGCCGACAATACTCTTGGCATATCATATTCAAATAGCACGGCAGAGTTGGACTTGTATCCGTTTGAAGACGCGTGGCTCAGGGATAACTTTAACCTGGCGCTCCTGGATGGGCAAGATTGGACGTGACAAGGCAACGCGCGGGGACGCAGGCTTGATGAAACGGGGTTCGACACTAGGCGCTTAAATCTGGTTTCAGTTTGGCGTGCTGTAATAACAATATTCGGATGCATGATTAAATGTCCCGTCGGCCTATGATTGGTGTCTCTGTGCGTCGGCGTTCGGAGTCCGATTCACGACGGAGCCAGCACTCCGCTAATCGCTGAAGGCACACCTTTCTGGACCCTTGACGGTACATTTACCTCTGACGGCACGTTTCTTTTATGATTGTGAACTTCCATCTCGAGAACTCGAGCCAGACGACATCTGCAAGCCTCAATTGCTCCATCAGGATCCTACAATGACGTCCAATGCCAACAACGACCAGTCGCCGCCTCTGTCTGCAGAAAAGGCTAGCGACCACGCCGAAAGCAAAGATGTCAACGGCCAAGAAGAAACTGATTATCCCACTGGGGCGAAATTAATGTCCATCTTGGTGGCGGGGACTCTGGTCCAGTTTGTCATGATGCTTGATCAATCCATCATCGCCACGGTACGTGTAAACTACCCTGGTTTGGGGAAGTTTGGGGCATTCTAACGCCAATAACAGGCTGTTCCCTGGATCACCAATGATTTCCACTCCTTGTTTGACGTCGGTTGGTACGGAAGCGCATATCAGCTCGCCAGGTACGATTATTCTCCCTCTCAGCCAGATCTACATTGACCATCTTGACCAGTGCATCATTCCAACCCCTGGCCGGTAAACTGTACACGCATCTCAAAGTCAAGGTTCGAGCCTCGCTCCAAGAATCGGGGGGGGGGGGGGGGG